>WAAE01020915.1:499334-538596 GCA_013400495.1 Nicator chloris
TGTGTTTTCAGCATGGCAACAGTGACACCCTACTCCAGGAAACACCTAGGAAAGCCTTTGGGGTTCAGCAGCAAAAATATGGTTCCACCCAGACTACCACATTTAGTTTGATCCACAGCTCCTAAAGTCAGTGGGAAAAAATGCAATTACTGTCCAACTAATTGATGGATTGGGTCAGCACTCCAGTGTTCTGCACATTCAGATGTCTATTTTTTTATTTTTTTTAACCCGGCCAAAACATATTAGAAGTGTGGTTTTAATTAACTGAATGCTAATGAGTGGGGCCAAAATTCACAAGAGTGAAATCCTCTTCCCATCACGGTTCCCTGAAGTCCTGTGGAGTCTGAGGAGGAGCAGAAGGGCCCTGCACCCATGTGGGCACCAAGGTTCCTGGTCAGACCCAGGGCTATCCATGCTGGAGCTGCTGTCTGTTCCAACATTTAAAGTGAGCACAAAACTCTCCAGCAAAGGGATTTAGGTCAGTATTTACATATTTGTCCGGTGACATTATGGGTGCTGTCAGCTAATGCAACAAATGCATTTGTTGTTTTGATTGTTTATGTTTTGGTTGCTTAGGGTTTTAGCTCTGTTTGGATTGTTGATATCTAGCAATGCATATGCTTGGAAAGAGGGCAAAGGCAAGGTCAGGGCACTGACAGATTCATTTCAGACCTTGCAGAGCTGCTGGATGCTCTCGAGGCAGTTCCTGCACTGACAGATGAGCTCAGGAACAGCTTCTCTCATCACCAGTGAGAGCTGAAGTTCTCATCAAGCAAATATTGTCGGGCAGGGAGAGAGGAGAGCAGGTTTTGTCTGTGTGGGTCTTGATCTAAGGGCTCGGATGGAAGTCTGCAATACAACTACAGCAGGAATAACAGACAGCCCCAGTGAAACTCTGGGATGCTCCTGCTTGTTCTTGTGACTCAAAACAACAAAAATAAAAGTATTTATTAGAGTAATTAGCGGTGTTATACACTGATTTTTCTTCCTTTTTGTCACGTGTTTTCCTCTGCTACAAACCAGAGTTATAAATCTGGCTGATTTCCTATAAAACAGCAATTGCTCAGCAGCAAATCCCAGATTTTCTAGAGGACACAAGCATAGTTAATTATCCCTGTTTTAAGGGTTAAATGAGACACAGCCAGGGTGACCTGACTTGCCTCAAATCCTCCCAGCTGACAGGGGTTAGGTACTGTCACCTCAGTACCAGGCCAACATTTCAGGCAAGGAGCAGGACTGTCCACATCTCTCAATTAACCACTATCAGATTCATGTATAATTTTATAGAGACAGTGATAAGAGTAGATGGTGGAGTATATAGGACTCTGGTCTAGCTTTAAATATCCCTTTATCTTGGCTGCACCAATTATTTGTGCTTAGACCAGATTTAAGTTAAAAGCAGATCATGCACAGCCATGCCAGACACTGAAATGTCCCATTGTTTTAAAAGAAATAAAATTAAAATGTATACATGTAGTTAAGCCCCCAACAAATGCAGTGTTTTCCTGCATGTGCAGGTGTGATAAATACTTCCCAAGCCATCATTTCCCAACACTCCACCAACGAGCATCCTGAGAAAACAGTATTTCCAAAGCATCCCAGGGCCATATCTCATCCCTGCGACTTCAATTCCCTACTGGCAATCAGCACTGAGTTCAGGACAGCAGGTTTTTGCTTTTAATGGCTTCATAACTGTCCATACAAGTAAACATGGACCAGGGTGGGTTTTGTGAAGGACAAATAAACGTTGTGAAATCTGGTCAAGCAGTGAGTGCAACCAGCAAGACCTGAAAGCACTGCTGGACCCATGGCCACCCTGGTCAACTCTTGATTTATATGATTTTATAACATGGTTTTCTCACATTTTCTATTTTATTTTATCCCAGTCTATCTCTTTGACTGTATTGATTTGTAATCATTCTTTTTACTGCTGTTACGGATTTTAACCTCTTCTAAAGTCAGATTTTGTTTTCTGCTCTCTGCAAGTTGTTTTAACCCAAGATTTTAGTCTGAGTGGTCTTCCACTGATGGTTCTGCAGTCCATGTTTAGAGTGTCAGAGTTTAAGAAGTAAATTTCATTATCTTGTCTAATCACAGACCATCACAGCACTCACCCTCCAGATGCCCACATACTGCAGCCAAGAATTTAGGTTAGAAGGGAACATTTTAGGCACACTAAACCACTGTGTGCCAAGTGGGCTGTCAATAATTATTGGGAAAACCCACATGATGGTCTGCAAGAGAAGATCCTTCTACCAGGAGGTGCTGAGACTCTCCAAGAGAGATGAAAATTACACAGAAAATAAAAGGAAAGTTATATTTTCACCTGTTTACTCTTTAAAAGGCATTTTCATCCTCCAAATGAACAATCTCTCTCCCCCCAACATGCAAATAAGCACCACCATGTTTCTTCTACACTTCCCAGAGCAATGCTGCCCATAATTAGTACAAAAATGGGTGTATTTGGCTATTTCAGTGCTAGACTAAGTATTTCCTGAAGGGTGTCAGGTTGAGGCTGGGCTATTTGTGACACTTCATAACAAAATGAGACACACATTGCTGAAGTAGTCCCCAAAATCTGCTTTATCTGTCCCCACAAAATTAAATGTGTCTGAGTGCATTGCAGCCAGCGTGTCACATCACATGCTGCTTCTTTAGAAAGAGAGAAAACGCTGGAGAAATCCACACTCAGAAATTAATCACTTCAAACTTTAAGAAATATCTTCATTTCTACCCCCACCACCCTTCCTCTGACACGAGACCCTGTGTTACAGAAAATGTAAAATCCAAAAAGGAACTGAGAACTTCACGTGGGTCTGTCTGAAAGCTGACAAACATTCTGATTTTGTGAGGATAATGTATTCAAGAGCTGGCATTAACTTTGTCTGCTTGATTTTCACTCCTCACCTTACACCAGCCCAGCTGATGGTCCATCCCTCGTCATTCCCACCAAAGGCAGGGACCTGCAGACGTCCACACTAACCTGACTTGGGCTTTTTTAGGATTCTAAGGCAACCAGGCAAATTTACAGATCAAAAGCTGAGAAACAAAAATTAGCAGAGATTGAAAAACTCCTGTCTGCTCTGCCTCGTTTGCATGTTCTTGAGCCACCTCAAAAAAGGATAAACCAAGTGACATTACACAGGTTCTTTCTTTCTTCCTTTCTTTTTCTTTCTTTTTCTTTCTTTTTCTTTCTTCCTTTCTTTCTTCCTTCCTTTCTTCCTTTCTCTTTCTTTGTCTCTTTCCTTCTTTCCTTTTTCTTTCTTCCTTTCTTCCTTTCTTCCTTTCTCTTTCTTTGTCACTTTCTTTCTTTCTTTCTTTTTCTTTCTTTCCTTTCTTTTCTTTTCTTTCTTCCTTCTTTTCTATTTCTCTTTCTTTGTCTCTTTCTTTCTTTCCTTTCTTTTCTTTTCTTTCTTCCTTCTCTTCTATTTCTCTTTCTTTCTTTCTTTCTCTCTCTTCCTTCTTTTCTTCTTTCCTCCCTTCCTCTTTCTTCCTTTCTTTCTTCCTTCCTTTCTATTTCTCTTTCTTTCTTTCTTTCTCTCTCTTCCTTCTTTTCTTCTTTCCTCCCTTCCTCTTTCTTCCTTTCTTTCTTCCTTCCTTTCTATTTCTCTTTCTTTCTTTCTTTCTCTCTCTTCCTTCTTTTCTTCTTTCCTCCCTTCCTCTTTCTTCCTTTCTTTCTTCCTTCCTTTCTATTTCTTCCTTTTTTTCTTCCTTTCTTCCTTGTATTTTACCTTCCCGTCACCACAGGCTATGAGGGTGCACCAAAATGTTTCCTGGGGCCCAGCTGATGTCTGTTAATTTGTCAAGCCACAATAACTCATTCCCACAGCCAAACCCCAAGCAAGAGTCAACCACGGCTGAAGATGTTAATGTGTCAGTATCAAGCACCAGAAAATGTCACAGAACTTCTTCCTGTTGTGGTGGTGCTGGGTCCAGCTGGGGATTTGGAGACAATCCAGGGTTGCATCTGAGCACCAATGGCAGTGATTTTCCCCCAGGAATCCCAACATCCAGGATGTTCTTCCTCAGAGGAGTGCACAGGGCAGAAGCAGGGCACTGACTGATCGCTTACAATTACTGCTTTGAACTGCAGCCTGCAGTCCATGGGAGAGCTCTGCACACAGCATTTCCCTCCAGCCACGTCCACATAAGTTAGAGACATGCTGTGACCTTTTATATTTATTTTTCCCCCAGAAAAAAGCCCCACAAATCTCTATTTTTTTTCCCTTTCTGATTTAATAAGGATACTTGAGGTTCACTCTGGGATGGGGTTCTCTTTTTTGATTTTACTCTACATTTCACAGAATATTACTGCTTTCATATTTAACTGAAGTTGCTATTCATCGTTCAGGCTAGGATGACTTTTCCATCCCTATAATTTGTTTGTTTGTTTTTAAAGCACGTACCACACCTTACAGCTCTGGGCTTCACCTCATTATTTCTAAATACACTCCTTAATTGGCTGAGATAACACAAATAATTTTCCTCTTGATACAGAACCTTGTGTGCAGCCACGAGGGGAAGGCAGGCCAGGATGTCTCCTGCAGGCTGGAGGAGTGTCAGTGCCAAAAACAGCATTGTGGGTGCTCAAACCAACATTGCTGTGCTCTGCCACCGGGTCCAGCTGGACACGGACCAGCAAAGGATGATCACAGCCCACAGCCCTGGGCTCATCCCAGAGCCAGGGCAGCAGGGAAGGGGGAATTCTGCCCCTCTGCCCTGCTCAGGTGAGACCCCACCTGCAGAGCTGGCTCAGCTCTGGGAGGATCTGCAGCTGCTGGAACATCCAGAGGAGGAATTCAAAGATGAGCAGCAGGGATGGAGCAGCTCTGCTGGGAGGAAAGGCTGGGAGAGCTGGGATTGTTCAGCCTGGAAAAGAGAAGCTTTGGGGTGACCTCACTGTGGCCTTCCAGGACCTGAAGGGAGCCTGCAGGAAAGGTGGGGAGAGACAATTTACAAGAGTCTGGAGTGACAGGACAGGGGGGAATGGCTTCACACCGACAGCAGATTAGATATGAGGTTAGGTATCAGGAAAAATCCTTGCCTGGGAGGGTGGGCAGGCCCTGGCACAGGTGCCCAGAGAAGCTGTGGCTGCCCCTGGATCCCTGGCAGTGTCCAAGGCCAGGCTGGATGGGGCTCTAAGTGACCTGGGACAGTGGAAGAGGTCCCTGCCCATGGCAGAGGGCTTGGAACCAGATGATCTCTCTGATCCCTTCTTACTGAGGCTGTTCTATGCCTATGTGACTCTCTAAAAAAGCATGAATTTATTCAGCTCAATTTTTTCTGCTCCCAGTCCTCTCCAGCTGGTGACTGAGAAAATTAAAACATGATGGGAGTGGGATAGTGGTGTGGATTCTGCAAACCAGCCCAGGCAGGCCCTGGTTTAACTTCTGGTTGGATTCACTTTAGCCTTTGTGAGTACAGTGGGTCCTGCTGAACCCCCCTGGACAGGTCACAGGGCTGTGCAGGTGTGTAAGAACAATTTACAGCCAGAGCATCCCACGGTTATTCTCCTGACACACCACATAATACCCAGACACTGAGCCCTAGATCAGCCAAAGCAATATTTACTTCCAGCAGCTTCAGTGAATACCTGTGAAAGGATTAACAGGGCCATTAGTGGCAGTAATGATTATCTACTCCGTGTCATGAGGTGTGACAAAAAAACTAAGGTGCAAAATTAAGCTCTTTACTCACTGAAGGGGATTTTTGGCTTAGGTGGTTCTACAAGAATAGAGGATAGACTGTGCTTCACCTTACAGAATAAATATTAAAGATCAGTAAGACACAGTGCAAGACATTTAACAGGGCCTGGGTGGCCAAGAGAGAGATGAAATAAAAGCTACTTTATAATAGCAAACAAGTAACATGAATTATTTGGACCTGATGAAAAGATTGCAAATTAGGTATCCCTGAATGTTATTAAATATCACAGTCACTGGATCTCTCTTGGTGTAAAATCAGCCTCTCTGGTTTAGGGTAACGATGTCTAAGTTTATTTTGTTTCTGTTTGGCAGTTTCAGCTGTAACACAGCAGGTTCAAGGCTCACACTGGGTTTTTGAAAGGTGACAGGATGGAAAACAACTATTCTCCCATGTCCTCACCCACAGCACCCAGGCTGTGCTCAGCCTGGAGTAGGAGTGGGTCCATCTGCCCTTGGCATTTCTTTTGAAAGGGACAGTTTTAGTCAACTCTGGTAAATTTTGGACCAGATGTGATTCTCAGTAACCTGACTGCTACGCTGGGTTTGGGAAAAAAAAACACAACAAAGATGTTTCCCAGTCTTCTCAGCAGCACTGGAGGCTTTTCTGCTCTCAATTTGCTGTGCTGGAGCTCCTTTGCTGCAGGATATTCCCTGCCAAGATATGCACTTCCAGGAAGAAATTATTTTCTGGATTTAAAGCTGTGTGGATCCGAAGCAATCCTCCATCTGAGCCAGCACATGAAGTCAAACTTTAATCCATCCACTGATGGCAAGAGTGACTTCTATCTACACCACCACGTTGCCATGGAAGAGCAGTAAGAGCTACTTCTATCTAAATAAATATATGTAAACAAAATCTAAATCAATATATAATATATATCTAAAAAATTAGATAAATGGTGTAATGGGTTATAAAACTGTATTCCTACATAGATGGTCAAGTTTTCATGGACTCAGCCAGTGAACGTCCATAATCCATGACAAAGAGGTCACAAAACATGACTTAGAGCTTAAAATTTGTGAGTTTGGTGCCACTGCTCCTGCAGTGTTTGGATTAAATTGGCCACAACCTCCAGGCTTGAATTTCTGCTCCTGACCAGGGAGATTCCCCTTGGAAAAAACAAAATTGACTTCTAAATATGCATCTCTGAATATGTCACTGGTAATAGGGCAAGTACCAAAAAAAGTTTCACCTCGTGTTTTCTTCACACATTGACTCTTTTTTTTTGGAAATAAGTATACAAATAAACCCAAATATGGTTGTCTTTTTTCTCCAACTACTCAGATTAATTTGCATTTTAAAGCTAGAGCAGAACACTTAAAATACAGAGAGTTTCAGCCACCTTCACCACATCGACCTCTCAGTCACCTCACATTCTTTGGGCTTGACATTTTCCCTCAGGGTATCCCACAGTTTCCCCAAAACTGCACAACTACTCCTGATTTTTGCCTCACATCATCCTAAACATTAAGCTCCCCTTTATGTTCCATTGTTTATGTACCACTGCCTGAAGAGAGGTTAAAACTTAGTGCTCTTTAGCAATAACACTGTGACTGTAAATCTTCATCAGACCTTTCAAAATCCTGCCCCAGACTGGACGAAATTCCCTATTAACTCCTGGATGTTTCCTGGTGGACATGAACAGGACCAAAAGGTGCTGCTTCCCGAGATTCCCAGGGCTCAGCTCAGCATCCAACATCATCAGGATCCCTCAGCCTCAGGATCCCACACCTCCAGGGAAGGACCAGCCAACAAGGGCTGGTAAAACCCAGGAGTTTAAGTGCAACACAACTTTTCTGTCTGACAGAAAACCCTCTCCACAGTCGGGTTTCAGCCCTCAGAGTCACCACTCAAGAGGTGTTTCCTGATGATAAAACTGGAGGGTTTTGTGCTTTCCAGCAGAAGCTAATATAATCTATGTATTATCTAATAAGCAGCAGAATCGCTGTGCTGAAGAGATTATGCTCTTAGTGTAGTCAAACATTAAATTCAGCAGGTGCTCAGTGTGCAGTTATTCAGTGATTATTCCCTTTCTGCTTTTCCCTGTTTCCAAAACCTTGAGCTTTCTCTTGCAGTGCTGTCCCAAAGCCTTTGAGCTCACTGGAGAGATTCAATTCTGCTCCACCAAAGTGCTCTGTGTCAGGTCCTTGCAGTTAAAAAGATTTTGAAAGATTTAAGTTGGGCTGGTCCTGACTCTCACACAGGGATGGGTTTCACTCCCAGTGAATGTCCACATTTAGAGGCTCCACAATGCTTTAGACTCTCAAATTTGCCTCCTCTTCTGACGTTTTTTATTCCATGTGAGGCTAAGCTCATGGATTTTTTTTTTGACTGGAGAGGGAAGGAAGCACTTCTAAGGAATTATTATGTTTTCTAAATAATTCTAAATAGGTATTAAGAAAAAATATATTGCATAAAGTGACTGAACATTCTTCATCTCACTTTTTATTTTTTTGATTATTCACACACTCATAAGAAAATTACCTTTGCCTCAAAAGCTGAATTTAACTTATTCTCTATTCTTCAATGCATATTATTTATGTATTTCATGCACAGCTGCTGTTACTGTAGAAAAAGCATCCTCAGATCAAGCCATTTTCCAGATCCAAAACATAAACATATATTCATTAATTCAGATATCCTTTAATTATTATTTAGCAAGTCATGGGGTTTTTATTATTTATGTATAAATATACATTAACTCTTTAATGATAACTTGGTATGGCTTTGTTTTTCTTATTCTTTCCTGAGCCTGATGCCTGGGAACTGTCCCACGTGGGATTCACAAACACAAGGCTGCAGATTTACCTAGAAGAGCACACTTATTTTCTGAGGAAAGCAAAGGGAGGAAAAACAACAGCAAACTAACAAGAACATCAGCTTTAATCACGATAACCATTGTTATCATGAGAATTTATATGAAGGAAGGTATTTTATGGCTGTCATGAGAGACTTCACCTATAAAAGGCTCGGATGTCTGCATTCATGCAGTACATTTGCTGCACCTTCCATTGCCTGCAGCAACTCCCTACATACAAAATTTTCTTTCTTTCTTTATTTTAAACATCCTGAAAAGCAGAATACAAAAATCCTGCGTGTTCTTTAGCATTGCTACAGGGGTTAAATTGTTAATGCTTTACTTTCACTCTAGTTTTTTATCAAACTTTCTTTTTTCTCTCCCTGGGGATAAACAAATGGACAGCTTTCCTCTCTAGTATTCCTCCTTCCATTACCATCACAGCAGAATGCATCTGAGACTATAATAATTCAGTGATGAAATACAAAATGTCGCAATGCCATCTCTCTTAAAGTGAACTGAGATTTTGTTATGCCATTTTAGGTGCACTAATAGCTCCTAAAGTCCCATGGAGTATCTTAATGTGAATTTAATGAGCTGATAGCATATAAATGACAGTACTGTGAGGGTGAAGGTGACATAACCTTTTTCCTTCTGTTTGATGTTTGTCTTTGAAAAAAAATACAGATCTTTTCGAAACGCGTCGCATTATTACAACGTGCTGCATCCTTCAGCGAGGAGCCTGCCATTGTTTTAGCATTTTAGAGCCCTTTTCTGCACTCCTCATGGCACTAGAAACACAGGCACTTTTTAGTTCACCACTAAGGGGATTGAAAATCTCAACACTTTTCCTGGCAGCACAATGCCAACAGCGCTCGTGGCTACATCGTGTAGTGTCCATCCAGTGACAACCCATCAGTTTTGTCATGCTGGTGCCAGTAGTGGCGGCATGGAACTGGTGAAATCCTGTGCAAACCACATGGAAATCATCCATCTTTATTTCCTGGGCGCCACCTTTCCACCTCCCAGCTCAGAGATCTCCCCAGCAGCACTGACTCCCAAACCCCGCGTGTCGTTACCGGGGCGTCGTCATTTACAAGGGGTTGCCTCCCCTCACTCGGCGGTGTCACAGCCCATTGTGCACCCAAACCCCAGCCACCCTGGGCCTGGTAATGGGCTGGAATTCCACCAGCACTGACTTGGATCAGCACTGACCCTGCCACGCACAGGGGAGGAAGATGGCAGAAGATAAATACGCTGGTAGCCAGCGGCAGAGCTGCAGAAAACACCCGGCGGATTAAGGAGGCACCCAAATGTATGAGGTTGTTAAAGCCTGCCCGAGTGCAGCAAGGCAGCTTTCCCACTGCAGTTTGAAGTATTGTCCTTAAAACCTTCCATTCAAACTTAAGAAATGCCATCTCAGTGGGTTTTTTCACCCTCCAAGCTAAACGCTTAGAGCTGTGTCAGCCAGTGATGTGATCATTTCTAGGCTAAATGTTCTGCAACTCGAAAAATTATTGACTCTCCCTTCCCTTCAGATTCCTTCAAAACAATATATAGATACAGAAATTGTGAATCATGGAATATCCTGAGTTGAAAGGGACCCAAAAGGATCATCAATCCAGCCCCTGTCCCTGCACAGGCACCCCAATAATCCCACCCTGGGAGCTGTGTCCAAATGCTCCTGGAGCTCTGCCAGCCTTGGGAATGTGATCACTCCCAGAGGAGCCTGAGCAGTGCCCAGCACCCTCTGGGGGAAGAACCTTTCCTGAAATCCAACCTAACCTTCCCCTGGCACATCTCCAGCCCTTCCCTCAGATGCTGTCACTGATCACCAGGGAAAAGAGATCAATCTGCCCTTCCTCTTCGCCTTCTGAGGGAGCTGAAGACTGGGACATGTCTTTCCTCAGTCTCCTCCAGGTGAACAGACCAAGTGACCTCAACCACTCATCATACAGCTTCCCCTCAAGGCCCTTCACTGTCCTCGTGGCTTTTATTATTTATTTATTATTTAAACTTTATAGTGAGCCAGGCTTGTTTCTTTAAATTTCAGTCTCATTTGCTGAATTTAGGTCAATCAAAGGTTTCTTGGTGTCAATTTGTTTGTTAATTTTAAGACACTTGTAGGACAGACTATGAGTCACTCCACAGACAGCGTATTTTCTATGTTTTCATACAGTCCCAATGCTGTTACATGAAGTATGCAATCCTGGGTGAATTAAATTTACAAAAGTTATTTCCTTCCCCGGTGGAAATGCTAACATTTGCTCTTCTGAGGGACACGTACCTTGGGCTGCGTTTGACAAAGGGGAAATAAATAAATAAGAAATAAGCAGCATACGTGTTTCAAAAAGTTGGAATTTTGGCAATGTGTGAAATTTGTTTAGAAAGACCTTTTCGTTGCCAGGTGACGAGGCAAAACATATCACATATGCTTAACAACCAGCTTGTACATATTTTGTCTTTCCAAGGTTTCTAGGGCTGGTCAGGCACAATGATGCATTACAGCTGAAGGAGCTTCCAGCAGGGACAAATGTTTGTCTCCTTCCAAAGGAATTTTCCTAATCCTTAAGAAAAACAACTCAATATTTCTCATTGCTGAATGATTGAGTAAGGATTAATTCTGCTCAAAATTCATCATATCACGAGTCACAAGGTATATTTTGTGCTTGCTGAGGGTGCAAGCTGCTGGGGTTTTGGCACACGGTGTTTGTGAGCATTTCATGGTATAGTACAGGCAGCAGTTCTGCTAATACAGATTTCTTACAATGGTCTGACATCTTATCCCTGTTCCACTGTCAAGCAACAGCAAAAGCAGCACTAAAACACAAGGGTGACTAAGGATCAATGATGATAATGTGTTAAAACATGTCCCACCATGTGTTAAAACATGTCCCATGTTCAAAAGCTACTGTTGGCACAGTATGAGGACATTTGCATCACTGATGTTTCCATTTCATCAACATTTCCGTCCACTGATGCACACTGGAATTTCAGAGGAACTGAATAATCAGTTATGGTTTTGGTGGAAGTCAGAAAGAGCCAGAAAAAACCCAATCCACACTCAGATTCCCCCGAAATCCAGAGGCCCATCCTTCCCATCCCAAACCTCAGCTCTTGCTGTGAACACTTACACAGACCCCATGGCCTGGAGTTGCAGTTAATGGACTTCACACATGTGAAATTAATTGTGGGGATAATTCTGAAACAATTACCTTTTCTTGGAATCCCAGTCAACAACTATTCTAATAAATCACGGTGCTGCTCATGTTATAATGACCATCAGTAATCAAATGCATCTGCACACTCAGCCTGTTTGCTGACTTCAAACACTAAAAGGCAAAGAAGAGTTTGGTGCCCAAGTTCCCACATGCCTGACACACAAAATGGACACAAAGGACCTGACTGCTCTGCTCCAATCAACCCTGTGCTACCTGCAATTATTAATTGTTTGTCATCATGCAAACGTGCATCCTGATCTCAATCTCTTTAAGATGTTCATACCTACGTACTTCAAATATTCTCTGGGTTTTTTTCTTTCCTTTCCCTCTCTTTTGCTTTGTGTTCCAATTTTAAGTGTCACCGAAAGAAAATTTCAGCATGACTCATGAGATTAAACTGGTTTATCTCTAATTACCCTTGTCAGGGGATAGCCATAAATCAGTTTTAAAAACCATCATGGATTCATTTAGAACAACAAACCATCTTTTTGTTATTTCACCATTCCTTGCAGGGGTTGCCCTCCTGTCTTCTGTGTGCCCAACCGAGTGTTGGCTTTTTACAGGTGGATTAGGTACCAAAAGTTCTCTTATCCCAGACTTTACAAGTCTGCTACCCTTTCCTTCCATCCTACTGAATCTATTCCCACCTACCCTGGGGGTAAAACCAAGCACACACAGAAAACTCAAAGCTAAGGAACTTTCTGCTGGAGAGCACAACTTCTGGAATTAGATATCCACTAGGAGCACTTGTGCCTGCGAATTCCAGTTTGCTCTCCCTGCCAGTAAACCACGCATGCCAGCAAACCAATTTCCTAGAATCCTCATCAAAAGACAACAAAGGGTTGTAATGATGGCCAAATCCAATTTATTTAAGAGGGAAAAGGAGACCATACACAAACCTCTCTGCATGCTACTCCAGCTGTGCCAGGTCACTACCTGTAGCCATTAATATTCACTGGCCTTCCGATGCCTTAAAATTTTAGATTTTATATACTTTTTTACATCCTTTTCTTTTTCATTGTGGATTATACCCCTTTGCAGTAGAAGACATCCATTTACTCAGTGTAAACTTACACTGTGAGATATGATCCCAGATGAGGTATTGCCTCAAACAGAAGATGAAAAATATTCCATGCATTTTAAACATGAATCCAAGATCATAAGTTACACTAACGTGTAATACATTTCTGCTGTTCTCTGGCAGGAGAGAAAAACAAAACTGGCAGCTATAGCAATTCTATAATGGTAATTATTGAGAGAAATAATTATACAAAAACCTGTTCAAATTATGTGCAGGATGGGATGACTCAAAGCGAGGAGAATTTAAAGTGATAGTTAATACCTCAGAAAACCTCACTGTGTGACACCAGGCAGCAAAATCAGACAAATAAATGCATCTGCTGAAATCATTCTACCGTTTGAAGTTTGTAAAAAGTGGGGAAAAAAGAAACTTTTTTTTTCATTCAGTGGGGATTTCAGGGCAGGCTGCTTTTCCAGGGAGCTCCCAGAAGCATCAAGGAATTCCTGGACAAAGGAAGGAAGGAAGGAAACCCTAACGTAACTTTATTCTAAACAGGCTGTAATCAATTCCTTATATTCACTCAACAGGCCTCAGCTGCAGGTGGGTTTGGAAAAGGAAGCCAGCTCTTCAGAGGTTAGAGATGGAGTGAGAAGTTGCAAGGGAGCCAGGAGCCCCTGGGTGCTGAGGCCCTGAATTCCCATGTGCACCCCTAAAGTTGTCGGTACCCAAAGGTAAAACTATTTGTTCCAGAGGTTTCCAGCTGTGGTTCTGATGGCTGCCCTCATCCCTTCACCCCAATGTCCACAACACTCTGGGTGAAACTGCAGCCACTGAGCTGATCATCCTTGAAAAGCCAGGGAATCCTCACCACATCCTCCCTGTTGTGCTGGTCTCCTTCTGCCCTTCCCACACTGCATTCAAGATCCTAGATATTTGTTCCATTACAGATCATGCTTCCGAAACACCTCTCCCTACTTCAAAAACTCCTGCTTTCCATGTCCCCTCCCCTCCTTCCACCTAATTTTTAAACCTCTGTCCTCACTTCCAGCAACTGGCCACAGTGCTTCTCAAGAGAACAGGTTTTTCATTATGTCTATGGGAAAACAGACAGATCTTTAATCTACTAACCTTTTCTCAATTATTCCTTTTAGCCTGTTCCATTACCTTTCATCTGTGTTGCTATTTCCCTTCCTTCTGCATCACATCTAATTTGAAATTAGTATGACTCAGTTGAGGATTACAAAGCAAAAAAAATATTACTTAAGTTTGTTTTGAAAGTTGAGTACTTTGTGCAGACCATTCACACAGGCAAAGAACCCCATGCATGATCCTGTACTAGTAACAACTTTTCCTTATATTGCAAGAAAGATGACAAATGCCTCAGGACACCAGTAAAAATGGCAAAAAACTTTCTGCTGACAATACAACTATACACAGTGCAACTTGCTCAAATTGTCATATCAAAATTTGCTTTTTCTGAAAAGAAAAGGCTGTTACTTTTATTTGCCAAGGTGGTTCAAAAGTCCAGCTCAGCTCAGTTCTTTTGTGCAGAGGGAAGGGCAGTGAGTGGTTCATATCATTTACAGTTAATTCCACCGTTCCTTTCAGTATTCAGATATTGTATTTATTTCTTCAATGCACATAATCAGATGGCTGCATTCTCTCTAATTAAAGTAGTTTCCTCTATACAGTCCTACAGTGTTATCTTAGGAAACAAAGGCAGGGCCGTAAAACCAAAAGGCCACCGTGGACTCAGACACTTAGATAGTTGTCAAAATCTAAACTCAAGTGGTACTAACAGGAAGGTAATAATGTATGTAATTTCAGTTTTAGGGTTGTTTTCTTTGATGGTTTTACCCTCGAGGCAGCTCTGTAGGGTAGTGAGGTGAAATTACCCCCAATTTAGGGGTACAGACCCAAAGCACAGAGTGCAGTTGGTTCACCCAAGGTGACACGTGGAGTCTGTGCCAGCCTTGGGATCTGGGAACTGGTATTCCCCATCCTCCTCCAGGATCTGGCCACCAGAACACGCTGTCCTTCCTGCAGTAAGTCCTCCTTGGAAACACCGTAGGGAATCCTTCCAAATGGCACTGGCAAATTCAGGGAGAACACTTGCATTACCACAGAGTAAAATACAAATCAAACCCCTGCACACAGGTGAGGGCAAGGTGGGAGAAAAGCAGCCTCTTGGGAGATACACTGAGGTTTCCAGGAGCGGAAAGAGGATTCTTAGCTTCAAGTAAATTTCTAAACCTTGCCAAAAAGGAAGAGGTTTAGATAAGATCCAAACATGTTGGCTTTTCCTACTTCAGCTCCCGTGTAAAGAAATTGCTGAGGTTTTCAAGACCGGAAGAAAACTCAACTATTTTCATATCACTTTTATTGGAAAAAAAAAAAAAGTAATATATTTTGGAAAAGGAAAGAAGAAGTTCTCATTCCAAAAAGTCAAGTCATTAATTCCTATATCCCAAGGCAACAACTCTCACATGGAGGGTTACAAGGTCACTCACGAAGCCTCTGGCAGTGTTGTATTTCCCATCCCCTTTGCTGGAGTTAACACCTTCTGCAAGGCACAATCAACTTTTAAGGCACAAGATAAAAATTTAACAGTGCTCCTAATTAGTGCCAAGAGTGGCAGTTTCTGTGATGGCTACAGGGGCCTTAGTGAGGGCCCATAAACTCCATCTCACTTGGGTCAGCCATCTATCAGGTGACAACCACTGCTCCCTGCTGCCCACCTGGACTGGCTGCAGAAAGAGATATGGAATTGTTGGGTCGGAAGGGAACTTAAAGATCAACCAGTTCCACCTCATTCCATGGGCAAGGACACTTTCCACCATCCCAAGTTGTTCCAATCCCTGTCCAACACAGCCTGGAAAACTTCCAGCCCCATTTGAACCTTAAAATCTACAAGTGCAAGGAAGGGAGACTGGGTTTGACTTGATGGTCATAAAACCACAGAATGGTTTGGGTTGGAAAGAACCTTAAAGTTCACCTCATTCCAACCCCTGCCATGAGCAGGGACACCTTCCACTACCCCAGGTTGCTCCAAGCCCTGTCCAAGATGGTGTGGAAAACTTCCAGGGATGGGGCATCCACAGCTTCTCTGTGCCAGGGCCTCAGCACCCTTACAGGGAAGAAATTCTTCCCAAAGACAGGGATGAAACTGCAGTTGCCATTGAACTGCTTATTCTTACAACACATGACAACAGGAATGTTTGTCAGGATATATGGCATCAGTCTTTGGCTAATTTTCAGGGCAAGGACTTTGCTGTTGAGCATATTTTTCTATGTCACTGTGAAATGTATATTCAGTGTGTCGCTTGGATAAACTTTCCCAAAAAAAATCCCCAGTAGAACAGCAATGAATGGGATTTACAGCTTGAGCTTCCGAGCACCTTTGCTGCACAAAAAACTGTTTATTAGCACAAGTTTTCCCTTTGTATGTTGTGTTTACTTGTTTCCCAGCAGGGTCTGCTGATGTTAATGGACTCACAGCAGTGCATTCTACTTCTGTTATTACAGGTCTAATTCAGTCATTAACATTTCATTAATGGACTGGCCTCCTCGCTGTTTGCATGGCTGTCTGGATATTGATGAGCTTTCTGGTATAGAAAACTGGTATTTAAGGCAGACTCTTAAAGGTTTATTAAGATGCTCGTGAACCTTCATCGCATTCTGTCATTTATTTTAGCAGATAAAAGCCAAACCCTCAGATGAATTTGCATTGCAGAAGTTTTCAGCACCTGAATAGAAAATTAATTCCACGCGAATACCCCAAGGAGAGGGGGAAAAAAACCAAAGATTCCACAGTTACATCACTTGGATACAAATCCTGAGTTCCTGCCTCAAAACCAGCATGGCTCAGCTCTGCCAAGTCCACTGCACTCTACCTTGGAGGGAATTGCATTTCCGTGGGACACAGATTGATTCCTTTTCCCAAGGGGGTTCTGCAGCTCCTAGCTCCCAATTTCAGACTTTGAACTGGAGTTTCTAATCCTTCCCACCACCCAATCCATCAGGAACAGCCTTGCTGGTCCAGTGGAATTGATCAAACTGAGAAGCTGCTCAGAATAATGAGGCAGTGGCTTTGGGGACCTTTGACATGATCACCAAAGAGGAAGATTTGTCATGATTTTTAGACATTTTTTTTTCTTTCTGGCTTTATCAACAGTGTATTGGAATCTAAAAACAATCTTGATAATACCTGTACCCCAGCAGAAGGTAAATATCCTAAGGAAATTCCTCAAAGGAGTTATGAGGTGCTTCCTTTTACATTTCTGCTGTTTCCCTGTTAAAATGTGTGCTTTCAGGCACCCCAGAGAATTAAAATACACTACATCATATCATATGAGTGTCTAATGCAAGTACTTCCTGAAAATTACTAATTTGATATCATAATTACGCTTGTAATATAAAATTATTAAACACTGTCATATTGCACAGTAAATGGAACTTATATTGGTGTAATAAAATGTATTTCAATTCCATTACAATAAGTTTATCATAGTCTTTAATGGCACCCAGAGTTAACAAAAATAAGATGCAGCCAGGAAAAAAAATCATTGAAGAGTACCCTATACTGCAATATTGGGTTACAACAAATATAATTTGTGAGCTTCTTTATGTGCCAGTTTACATTTATGAACACCTGCAACTTATGTTTTCCTGACAAAATGAGATGCTAAAAAGTCGAGGTAGGCTTAGAGGCCAGTAAACAAAATCCCCAGTGTAATTTCCCTTAATAAATTCTGCATTATCCATGCCTTTGACTTCAGCTTTATAAATGGAGCTATAAATATTATTGATCCTAAACTCATATTTTTTTAAGGATCTTCCTGGCTCAGTCAGGCAGGTCTATCCAGGTTGACATGAAAATAGGTCTCATATTATGAAATCTGAAGGTTATTATCTTGATAAATGTAGCAATGTTTGAGCAATCCGAGGGTGGGGGGCAACAAGGAGGGAGGGACACTATTTTAATATTAATATATTCAAGTGTTTTTCTCCTCAGTGGGACTGTCCCAGCACAGAATGTATGAGCTTATTTAATGAAGGAAAAAAAAAAAAAAAGGGGAAGAGGAAAACAAAAAGGAAAAAAAAAAAGTAGTATTATTAGAAAAAAAAAAAGTAGTATTATTAGAAAAGATGCCAAATCCTCATCTCAACATTTTTCTTTTGTCTGTCAGGGTAAATAAAATGAAGAAACAAAGCACAACTGGAGGGGGGGAAAAAACCCAGTCAGCTAAAATGTCATGACTTGCTTCTCTGCAGGTGTCAACTTGACTTCACTGAAATGGCACAAAACTTTGATTTTCTCATCAGGAAAAAATGTTTGTTCCCTCTACCAGACCCAACAGATAAGAACACACTGTGTGTAACACTGCATATTGTGATCCTGTGTCTAACTCTTCTTGAGGCACATGCTAAAAGTATTTTGTGTGCTTTGCCTCAAATTGTTGCCATGAATTATTGAATTGAGCTGTTACTTTTTCATTAAAATGGCAGCCTTAATAATTTAAACACTGGTCTTTAAGAGACTTACTGTATACTGATGATCTTCACGGGAAGAAAGACAACCTCCCAATTATTTTATATCTGTCTTGATTTTTTTTTCTGTAGGGTTTTATGCATTACATGGCTTACCAGGCATTACTGGATGTCTGTATTACTTTAGCAGACCAGACAACATTTCTCTCCATTTGATTTGTCATTGAGAATTTAACTCAGATGTTCCTGCAGCCACGTTTTCCCAGTCATGGGAAACTCAGACTTTCTGAATGTTCAGGTGCAGCTCATGGGTACAGCTTCAGTCCACCCTGAAAAATAAGGTAGGAAACAACCTTCAAAGTTTTGTATGTCTCTGTGGCCCTGGTCCATTGGATGGCAACCTTCTTGCACCTGAGCAATACCTGCTGCTCCAAAGGAAACCAAAAACCAAGGGAAGTGTGAAAAAGTTCCGAAGTTACGGCCTGATTCAATAAAAACCTCAACTTGCTTCTCAACTAATTTGAATTCTTTAAAAAGGGTACTTTCTGTGGGGTGACAATCACTCTAAAATGAAGAGGATGGAAAATTTGTTTTCAAGTCATTGCACTGGTGGCTTTACCAAGTCCCTTAACCTTTTGAACCTCCCTAAATTACACTGCAAAACATCAAGGCAAGAAGTGTTTCAAAGTACCTCCCCAAAACCCAGAAGAAACTCTCAACTCCCACAGCCTTCTTGTGGTAGAGCTAGAGATGATAAAAGTCAGAAATTCTGGGAGTCTGCTGATGTCCCTGATCCACGGTGATGTCACTTGAGTAACACCAATGCTCATTTTGCCCAGCACAACAGCAACAAAGATTGCAAATATTAACTTCCAACACCACGCCAAGTACAAATAATCTCCATAGCTACAAAACTTTAAAATGCATCGTATTTCTTTCCCACACATGTCCTTGTAGCCTCATAAAACAAACTGTTTCATTACATGGGCTTGTGTATATACATCACAAACGTTAGCTACTGCTAAAAGTAAGAAAATAGATTTTGACAATGGAGAACAATTTTCCTGCTCTCCTGTGCCTCTGGATCTAAGGGCAGAGCTACTCAGCTGTTTAATCTGGCCTGGGTCCAGGACTGCATGCCATGGGGAGATGCCACATGGAACAGGAGCTATCTTCTGCAAACTCACGGTGGTCACAGGGCAATTTGTGTTTGAACTGATAGAAAGAACAGTCTTGTGTTGTTTTCTTGTCTGGTCAGGACTGATTTTCATTTGGGCAACTAAATTTTGTCTTTATTAATCAGGAGATGTACGAGATGCTGTAATCACTTCATTACCCAGCATTTGCCAACCCTTCAATGCCACGTCCATGCAAATTCCTGGACCTGCCCTCCCTGAGCATGTCTGCAGTCCTGAACTACAGCAGAGGCTCACAACTTGCAGAGGGCAGACGTTAAATGTGGGTTTAAGTCATACAGAAAAACTGTTAAGTGTTGAAACCTAGATGTACATGAAACAGAAACACTTTTTTTGTCCATTTTTGCACTTTACCACTTGTCAAAACTGTCGAGGTGGGAAAGCCTGTTTGCTTTCTGTCCTTCAATTTAAAGTTTTCCAGAAGGAGTTTTCCTTGTGGTGTATGAAAAACTACCTACCCTCTAACTTCTCCTCTAACACTTGAAGAGTAAAAAGTCCAGGAAAGGAAGGATTTTCATTAAAGCTTAGAATTCAATCAACATTCAGGTACCACAAGAAGAAAGAGAATAAAAGCTAGGAAATTATGTTCATTGCTATCATCTGGTACTTCAAAAAAATATCCAACCCAAACCACGTGGACTCAAATAATCAATGAACTATTGAAGAGTCATATAAAGAAATTTTATCTCACCTGCAACACCTCTCCTCTTTCCCTCCTGAAGCTGCTTCCATTTCAATAGGATTTTGAATTTGCTAGAAATACTCAATTTGTTTATTATAGGCAATATAATCTCTTCCTGATATGGAGACACTGAACTACCTCCCGATGCTTCAGGGGCAGCCTGTGAGCAAACACTTCTTTATTCTGTGACATCCTCTGGGTAACAACAGGCTTTGAAAGCCAGGTTCCCATTTCCTGGCACTGGAGGGTTTAAATTTCTGTCGGGACGGGGCACACTTGCCACACCAGGTGAACTGGGGTAATTCTGATGTGTCTCAACACCACTTCTCAGGGGCAGGTAGGGGATGGATGAACAGGTGCCACGTGCAGGAGGCAACCAGGAGAGGGTGGAGAAAGCCCTGGCTCTGAGAAGGCTTTGCCTGGCAAATATTTCATGTCTCTCATGGGACAAGGAGCCAGCAGGAGAACACCAAGAACACTGTAACCTCTGGACAGCTTCTCCAATCGGATGGGAAAAGTTCTCCACCAATGGATTGCAGTGAAACCTTGGACAGAGCCAATGCTCTCCTGCCAGAGGCAGATTTTGGGAAGGGCCAGGGGGTATAGAAGTAACTGTGACACAAGATACAGGGATTTGGGGGTCTTGTGGTTTTGCTTTGGCTCTAACCAGCAGGGTTTTTGGGTCTTGTCTTTTTCATACTGCCACTCCTCGCTCCTCCTCTGGCTGCGTGCCGGGCTGGACACTGCTGCCCATGTCCTGCCCTGCCCCTCACCTGCCCTCCCTCCCTGTGTTCCTTCCTCCTTCCCTGCCTTCTCTACCCTGCCTCAGTGGTAGGACATCTCCCTTTTCCATCCCCATGCGATGTTGTCTCGTGTCGCCCTGCTTTTCTCAGCCTTCTGAGGTTTACCTTTGAGAAATTCTTTTCTCACGCACATTTTCTGTATACTATGCATTGTTTACATTCTTTCATGGAGGAGGAGTTCTCTTGATGGACACCTGTCTTGACCAATGTGATTGGAGAGGTGGTGACTTTACCCACCAATCACTGGGCATGTTGGAAATAGTTTATAATGGAGTCAGTGATGTAATAAAGTTAGTTCTCTTGGTTGAACCTGCATCAGAGTTCGTGCAGTGCTTCTAGTGTAGCAGTACAACAGTCTCGTTTGACTTAATTTCACTCTAGGCCATCTTTTATAAAAGAGCTCCTCACAGCACCTGTGACTCCTTGCCCAAAAATGATTCTTCCATGACACAAAACGATGAGTTTAAGCAGTAACAACCAACATACAAGGAGGTTTTACAAACAGCACATGCAGGAGGGATTGGCAGACTGGTTTCTGCAGCAAAGTCTAGGTGTCAAATAAGCAGGTATTTCATGATGCTGTGTGTTTCCACATTCCACGTTCCCCAGATCCTCCAGCTCTCACACTCAAGGAAATAATTTTCATCTGTGCAAAGAGGACACAAACGTAAATATTCTTTTTTTATCATCCTGTAATGCTTTGGATGAGAGGAAACATGGGAAAGGCATAAGGCTGTAGAAGAGGAGACTCGTTAGGGAAATTCACAGCAGCACACCAGAATTGTCCACTCCTGCTGTCATGAAAATACTTGCAGTAAGAAAGAATCAGAGAAAAACTAAAGAGATGTCTGGATATTTAGTGGGTAATTGTATATAACCTTGTAGAGACCGTGAAATAAAAATCAGCCAAAATGGACAGGAAGTCCTGGTTGGTTCAGTGTATGTTAAACGTGTTGGATGTTCTTCCTAGTGAAGCAGTTGAAACTTGGAGAGATGTGTGAAAGGAGACAGAAGACGACACTGGAAATGTAAAATGAGCATCAAGCAGACAACCTCCCAGTCTGCACCATCATTTTTCATGAGTTCCACCAGTGCTGGCTCTGAGCCTGGGCTGTTCACTTTTGGAAAGCTTTTCTTTATTGTTTTAATGAAAATTCACCATGGTTCTAATGGAAAAAAAATCCCTTCAACAGACCTTTAACAAGAAATATAGAAGGGAGGGAGGACTCATTAAGTGTGAAGTTTGACAAGTACCAGTGAAACAAAAGACCCCAGCACACAAGTTTGAATACCAGATAACTCTGTCACCCTCTGATTGCCAGGAGGAGTTAAAATTCAGGTCTCCTGTCTGGGAAAAGTATTACAGGAACATATTCTGAACTTTGCACGGTTCATGTTTTGTTACGAATTAGATCCATCATGAGATTTATTGAGATGCCTCATGTTTAATAAAATACTCATAACAGTTTGTGATATTTCACAGGATAAATAACAGGATTGTTAACTGTGTTTGTATAGCAGGTCTCAGGATAATAAATGGTTCATTCAATAATGAACTGACAACAAGTTATTCAGGTTATAAAAATATGGGAGATAAGAGTCAAAATAACAAAACTCAAAGGATCAGACATTCAGACAACATTGGAGTCCAAAACCAGGTTGCCCCATAATTTGAATTCTGAAACCATTTAAAATAAGAGGGCGGAAATTTCCACATAAAGCATTTTCCAAGCCAAATCCACAACAGGACAGTGGAGACAACTGTTCTTATATTTCTGACACAGTCCAAGACATCTCAATCTTCTCATGTTATTCAAATCTAATAAAAGATTAATATCCTTTCAGAATAAAATAATATAAAAGCATCTGAAGATAAACACATTAAAATTATTCATCCTGTCTCTGCCCCTCAAAGAACACATGAGCAGAGGAAGTTCAATACATTTTTAAAAAATACATTCTTTAGAAAATATGAACAAGTGAAGACTCTCTGAGTATATTTGACTTCTAAATAGATTGCTTTCTTTTTTGGAATTGCTGAGAAGGCAGACACTCAGTGAGGTCAATGAGACTTACTGATTGCACAGTGTTACGGAAAATTAGGCTACTTATTTGGGAACTAAATATGGATGTTAAGAGCATCCAGTGAAGTCACACTTTTGAGTATTTTGGAGCTGGCCTACATTTTTAAAGAAAACTTTGAGACTTTGAGCAATAACTTTTTGGAAGAACCAGATATTTATGATGTCCTTCGTAGCAATTAAAGGCGATTCACAGAACTGAAAAGATGATTTGGGCAAGGGGGGAGGTGGCTTCAATTCCTGTAAGGAGACATCAATTTGCAATCAAACTCCACTTAATTAGGGTGCTCCCAATTCCTACCAGTTTTGACTCTGAGGTATTTAAAGGACAAGGAGAGGGTCCCCAGGATGGTATTTGATTCCCACCAATACGTCAGCATAAAAAAAATGATGGAGAAGAGACAACATAAAGAGGAGGCACAAAGGAAAGGGCAGCAAAAAAAAAAACTTTCTGTTATTAGTGTGGTTGTTCAAATCCAAAGAGCACTCTCCAAATATCATTCCCATCTATTTTGTCCAGGGTAGTTTACTTCCAAAGTTTGCCCATCCGAGTGTCAGCAAGAAGCTGAGATGTTCATGTTGTTTCATTCTTTGATGTCCGCAACAATAAAATGACCAAATAATAATAAAAATTTCCCTATCTCCCCCCGAAAAAAAAAAAAAAGGAATAAAAATGAATGTTTGAAATGACCATTTCAAACTAAAGCAACTGCTATTGCTATCAATTTAAGTAATCACTTTCCCAGCTGACAGATGCAAAACTCTCCCTTCAGATAATGACTTTTCCAGCTGACAAGAGTCAGGGAACAGGAAGTGTATGTGGGGATAAGTGTTTGGGAATTAGAGGACAGCCAAAGTTTCTGGCTACCTGTATTATCTGCAGGAGGTTATTTTACTTCTACTGGCACATTTTTATCTGAAATCAGCATAAATGAATCTTTAAAACTATGTTTAGTGCAGCAGGATACTTTTTTTACAGTACTAGGCAATTTTAAAAGGGTTTTTTTTGTTGTTGTTCTTTTCTGCTTGAGATTAAACTCATTCCATAAGGCAGGAGCTGCAGTTTTCACCAGAGCTGTCACAGGGCAAGGAGAAAATGGTACATGGTGTTTGTTTCTGTCTGCACTCCAGCCAAACCTGCTCCCTGATTTCCAGCAGGGTTGGAAATGCAAATGCCTGCTGGCTAAAATAAATAAGAATCTTTTTTGAGACATGTCCCAAGTCAAGAACTGGCAAACTGAGCTAAATTCATACCCTTCACTGTCCTGTGGAGCGTTAAGGAGGTTACTCCAAATTTGCAAAAGGAGAACCTCAAGGCTTATCAAACACTTGGGGCATTTTTGCACTCCCTAAATCATCAGTGCTGTCAGATGTGGCTCAAAAGATGCAAATAATCAGCCAGTTCTTAAATGATACCTCAGCTGAGCTCTTGGAGACCCTGTCCAAAGTGGGGGATCTTCCTCACCTGGCCATGCCAGAGAGGACACACCATGGCTGTGTCCATATGAGAGAAGAATGTGTTTAATTCTCTGTGCAGCAGGAAAGGAGAGGCCACCTTAAACCTCTCCCTGGAGACATCAGGAGAAAATCACTGAAAAGCTGATGGCAGTTTCATGACCCAGCTTCTTCCTGTAGACCAACATGTCAGACACCACTAAGCTGCCCTAAAATAACAGAACCCCCATTCTACATTAAAATAACTCTGCTGGGCTGATCATCATAAAAAGTTACAACCCCACATCAAATTTTAGCTTTTACCAGGAAAGGGAAAGCTGAGGAACTTCAGATGCAAGTCTGTAAAAGGATCACCATAAGCCAGCACATGTGACTGTCAACTGATATGAAGTGAAACATTCCTATTCATGATGACAGATTGAAATTTTTATTGGGTTTGACCGAATCAGAAGCAAATATTGTGGAGGTTTTAATCTTGTGTTCCCTATTCTGCTATATTAATATTGTAAAAAACGCCAAAAAAGCAAACGAACAAAAAAGCCCCACCAATTTTATAAAGAAATAAAAGAACAAAATTATTGAGCAGTTGTACTAGTCTTCATGTGAATGATACCCCAAAACTACAAGAGCAGTTATCAGTTTTTCAATTTAACTTTTGCCTTATTATGTCTGTTTTTATTTCTTATCTCCCGATAAATTTGTTTTTTCAAGTTAAACTTCCCCCAGTCATAATAATAAATGGAACATGAGGCTTGAACTTGGTGTCTCTGTATTTTCTCTTGTACTTTCACTGGAGGTATCAAACAGGGTACCTGAGAAAAGTAACACAATGCAGAGATTGGAATGGAAATGAACTGTTAAAGTCATGGTAAGGACTAGAGAGAGTGACTCTGGAATATGTAGGGATTGAAATACGATCTCTTGAAAGAGTACATGTGAAGAAAAAGGCAGCACACAAAAGTAGCAACATTACATGTTCTACTCCATGCTCCTTTCTGGTGAGACTGCCATATCTCATCCCAAAATTTTCCTTCTATTTGTGTATCTTTAGCATAGGGTTTTTTATAAAAATAAGGGGGGTTTATTAACAACAGCAAGGAGAAAGGAGAAGTGATTGTGGCAAAGTACGGAGTTTCACACAGGAAAAAAGGAGTGCAAATGGAAAATGTGGTGGAGTCCTCATCCCTGGAGGTATCCAAGGAATGACCAGACGTGGCACTCAGTGCTCTGGTGGGGATCTGTCCCAGATTGGACTTGATGATCTTGAAGGCCTTTCCCAACATTAAGGATTCTTTGATTCTGCAAAAGAGCAACCCCAGCCTTCCACAGAATCTCCCAAACGTGAAAAGTCTATTTCCTCATTAAACAAAATTGCTTATTGGAGCGTGAGGGAGGTCTCACAGCACACACTGATGACGGGCAAAGCAGCCCAAAGCTCCACATATTGTTTTATTTACTTTTTAAAAAAATTAAACCCCATTGCAAAGCTGCTTTGGCCTCACACCCACGGCATCACACTCTATTATTTCCCTTTGAAACGCATCTAGTAAACTTTAAAAGCCTATCCCTCCAAAAGCAGAGGCCATACAAATACTTAAGGGGTTAATAAACTCTTCCAGTGTACCAAAATCACAAGTTTTATACCTCAACCCCGAACAGTTGGAGCTCCTAGGAGAGGAGTAATTGCATTGTAGTAACATTAAGGTTTGATTTAGGTTTCTCCATGGGCAGGATGAAGTGTGTCTTACTCCTCAGGTGTGAGACTTGGCCACTGTGCCTTTTGCAATATATTATCCCAACACAGTCAGAAAGCGCTCAGCAGCGCCAGTTCTTACTAAACTGGGTGTGTTACAAATCCAGGGGAAGGAGAGGATTTCTTATGCCAACAATGCTTCTCAACCTTTACCTTATTACCACACTTCTTGGCTGCTCCGAGATAAAAATCTTTTAAATTCTTTTTTTTCTTTTTTGTCTTTATTTTTTTTTACTGCTTGTGTGTGAAATCTCAGATAACGGAGCCAAACGCAGGGAAAGTTCAGGGCGGTTTTACGACTCTGCTTTATCAAAAATTTTGATCTCCAAAGCCTGAACGCACAAGTTGGTGGCGGTGGGATGAGGTCAGTGGAACCACACCCAATCCCTCGACAGACCTTCCTTCTCCTTTAGTGGACAGTTTTACGTGGGCTCCACAAATATGCCCTGAAGGAAAGGAAGCGCTTGCCCCTGGATTGGATGCAGTGCCAAGTAAACCAGGAACTCTCTACGTGGCAGATCTCAGCTCTGTGTGTGCTTGAGACACATTATCTGTGAGTTCTGGAGGTGAAGTCCCTCTGTAATGAAATTCAGCTGAGCAGGAATAGCCTAGAAACAGCAGCAGGAACGCTGAGGGAGAATGACAGGACAGGTTTGGCACAGAGGGATGCATGAAACAAAATAACCTCAGTGAAGATTTCCAGAGGAAAAAAAATGTGGATTGTCTTGTAAGAGGGAAAGTGTGTGACACGAGGAACGGGGAGGAATGGCAAACACATGTCAAGCAGCACATTTTATTTACCTTTCATTAGCATGTCTTCCTAGGAGAAGGTTAAATACTGCAGGAGAGGGATGGGATTTTTCTTATGTTAACTAATCCAGACAAAAGTGAACGGAGATTTGCTTTCTTCAGCATTCATTGATATTAATTGCTTTATTGAACTAGCTGTGGGAACATGGATTTCCCAATGCCAGCATAAAGGATCATTATTTATAAGCTAACTGATCCCACAAATTCTACACTTAGCTCAACATTTCCTTTGGAAACGCTGTAAGAATCTTTTAAAAAATCATTATATTTCATACTTTACACTAAGGCACACCAGCTAAATGATACAGGTTTTCCAGGAGAAGAAAATCAAGTTTTTAAGGCTCACATAACAGACTCCAAATCAGCCCTGAAGTGCTGCATATCATTACATTTCCCCTCCCTTTAGTTTTCATTCTCTCCCTTTCCTCCTGACTTACAGGTGTCCTTAGTTACAGCCATCAGCAAAAACAAAACACACATGCAGGCTATAAATCTGTATTTGTGTACTAACTCATAAGAGTAAAATATCTTCAGTTGCTCTTTCCAATTCCCTTTCTCTGTTCAATTCAGAACTGTGCTGCAGCATATTGGGCTTACGCTTTCAGGAACTTTACTTTGTCCCAAAAGGTTGATTAGATGGAGACCTGAAAATGTGGATTCTGGCTTCAAGGGGAGATATTTGGAAGCAGAGTGTCAAAAGCACAATAAAAGCAGCTAAATAAACACTGAAACCTTTTCAAAGCACTAAGTTGTCACTGTAACCCTTTGGAGGTAGACGTGGATGGCTCATTCTATCAGAGTTCATGCAAAAAATACACCAAGAAGTTAATAAAATTTGAAAGAGAAGCCAAGAATGCAAGTTAAGTTCTTTTGCTCCAATATATCCTAACAATGCTTACAGCACTGCTGCAGTTAAGCTCAACTTTGCTGTTCAAAGACCAATTCTGGGGCTTTATGTGCTGGTTTAAATCATAGCTGAGCTAAACATGGTATGCAAATTGCAGAGTGATAAATGTTTGTTTTACTTATATTCCTGCCTCTTTATATCACAGTCAGAATCCTTCACCAAAGCCCCCCAAAGCAATCATTTTTGGCATAGTTTAGATGCCAAATTTGCAAGTTACAAAGGAAGAACGAGGATATTCTTCATAGTTACAATCATTTTTTTTTCTGTCAGAGAGAAAGAAAAAGCATTTCAAATGGCCTGAAAAAAAGCAAAGTATCTTTGGAGAAGGCATGTTTGACTAGAAAGATCACATTATTGCATAGAATTAGATTAAAGCAGATCCAAAGAAGAGGAAACTTTTTCCTGGGTTGAGAAAAATTTCAGGATATTGAACTTATATTTGAAGATCCTTGGCCAGGTGAGCTACTTCTAGGTTTGCCTTATTAAGCAAAAAAGATTATTAAAAAGAGATATTTTATACAGATATTAGTGACAATCTGTAGGAAAAGAGCCTCATGATTGTGTTCATGACCAAAGCCTGGACATAAAACTTGGCTAAAAGAGGTTGGCTCCAAAGCTCTTCAGCAGAATAAAGTGAACAAAAAGTGAAGACAAACATTTCCATTCTTAACCAAAGTCTCCATCAAGTTTCTAGTTAAGGAACCTGTTCTGAGGATGGAATTTCCCAATTTTTCAGTTTCCAGCACCTTCAGAAGAAAGGACTTGTCCACATAGGACAACAAGGACTGGATATGTTGTGACATGTTGGTGATCAGAACTTGAGAGGAAAAAAAAAAAAAGAGCTTGGATGGCTTTTAGACAGAGGAGGATCCTGTAGGCACAAAGCAAAGTACCCAGAAATTACCAGAAATCCAAAATTCTTAGAAACCCAAAATATGAAACAAAATTTCGAGTTTCCTTATCAAGACATTTCATATGAGACCATTACCACAAAGGAAAGGAAGCACTTAGGATCCTCCTCTGTGTCATTTCCAAGACAGCATTTTTTAGCTCTTTCCTGTGTTCCCATTGCTGTTCCCTTTGCAGAACATTTCAAGGTTTCGGGATCCATTAAATTGAAGATTTAATTGAGTGTATGTTGCCAATACATGGCTTAGTTTGGTATTATCTGTATGTACATGTGCAAGCGTGCACATACACAATGTAAACTTGGAAAGGGACCCAAGGTGGAACTGGTCACCCTTTGTGTTCAGCTGAAGTGTTCAAAGGAAAACCTAAAAAAAAAAAAATATATATAAAAATCTTTACATCTTTTACTCGAATTGGGCTGGCATGGAAAATCATGATCATATTGTACTCATTTGTGGTCTGCTTCTCAGGAATTTTAACAGATGACAATTCAAAGATAAATTTGCTTTAAAAATAAATGATGAAAAATAACTGGCTTCCCGGCTCTTATTTCATAATCTCAAAAGTATGTTCAGATTTATATAATTAAAGTAGAAAATAGAAGTCTAAAAATGAAAGCCGGTTTTGCATTAGCGCAGCCAGCATTAATGGGATTCTTCTTCCAATTCGTTTCCTGCTGTAGCACCAAACTGCACCACGAGTGGGGGAAACATGGAATTCTGACCTGCTCAGGTTGTGATTGATGCCAAGGCCCATTAAAACACAAACGTGATCACAGCTGGGCTCACTTTAGTGAGCTAAAGCCCAAAGTTGGGACACTTAGGGACAATTTTTTTTCTACCTGTTTATGAATTGTGGCTTTTAGCATTTGTTCCTTTCTGTAACTGAGATTAAAAAAATAAGAATCATTTTCTTTCCTTCACAAAGCAATAATTTGGAAGTTGACGGTGTCACTCTGCAACACAAAAGTAGTTAAAAAGGGCCAAAACAGCTCAAATATGATCCTGAGGGAAGTGTGGAGCTTAAGGTCTGGTTGCAACCTTAAAATCAGCTGTATCTCTGTCTTTGGAGGGCAGCAAATTGACTTGCTGGGTGTGGAACTGAGCAGTAATCCAGCTCTGGGGTTCCCCAGCACAGGAGGGACATGGAGCTGCTGGGACATCCAGAGGAGGCACCAGGATGAGCACAGGGATGGAGCAGCTCTGCTGGGAGGGAAGGCTGGGACAGCTGGGATTATTCAGCCTGAGAAAGAGAAGCTTTGGGGTGACCTCACTGTGGCCTTCCAGGACCTGAAGGGAGCCTGCAGGAAAGGTGGGCAGAGAATTTACAAGGGGCTGGAGGTTCAGGAAAGGAGGAATGGCTTCAAACTGCAAAAGAGTAGATTTAAACTGAATATTAGAATGAAATTCTACCCTGTGAGGGTGGGCAGGCCCTGGCACAGGTTGCCCAGAAAAGCTGTGGCTGCCCCTGGATCCCTGGAAGTGTCCAAGTTTAGGTTGGTATGACGTGAGTTTTAAGGTCTCTTCCAACCAAAATCATTCTGTGATTCCATGCTAACAGCTACACGATTCAGGGATGTCCCATGGAATTTTAAAGAATCCAAATAAATGAGAAAGTCAAATAGCAGATACAACAAGAGATCAGTTTGGGGAACCAAAAAAACTGGCTAAGTAAGGTGGTGCTGTTTGTTGCCCCTCTGAGTAATGCTAGTACAACAAAACTCACCCCTGAAAGGAAACGCAAGCACAGTTCAAACAGGGAATCACTGAAAGAAAAAAACACAGTCAAATTTCACCCTGGACAGGCCTCAACTCAAATCTAAAATTATTCATTCGGCCTCTGCGCTTTCACCTACTCTGAGGTGTTTGGGTGAAACACAAATTTGATATGGATTTGGAAATCAATGGCTTGTGTTACTAGAGACACAGAAGAGAGCAACAATTTTATGACCTAAAACCAACAGAAATAAAGTTGCTTATGTTTCTCTACCAAATTAGATTTTCAGGTGGCTTCCAAATCAATTCAATTAAAATTTCAGTGACATTCTCATCCGTGGGATTGCCTCTTTCTCCTTTTCTGTAGGACCTGCGTAAACCCTGGGTGCTGACCATCCCTTTCTGCCTATCCTCACACCCTTTTTTAGCTTTCCCTGCAGAGTACTGCACCTCTCCCTCTTCATTTTCCATTGTTTCCTCAGCAATGCCACCTCTCAGGTGACATCCATCCTCTCCCTGCCACTCCTGCCCTCACCCATACTTACATCACATCTGGTCCAGGGTCGTTTTTTCCCATTTTTCCATATCTGTGACTTCCATGGTGGCAGTAAGAAATCAGCTTCCTTGAGAAACAAACATGTATTCATTTATTGGCACATATCTTAAAATAATTGAGACCTGTTAAAGTGAATAGAAATCTTGATACATGACATGAATATACCATGATGATCTACAAATCTAAGTCACCACTCATTCCTTGTCATGTTCAATATTGTGTTTAGTTTTTCACCAAATTATTTGAGTCAGGTTCCCTGTCTTCCTGTGTGTTTTTGGAGGCTTTAGCACAATAGGATTCTGACAGAAATTATAGTCTTGGGATCGCCAGCAATTTTGTTAATAAAAACAACAATAATAAAGCAAAACAATTCCATGTGGTAGGCTAATCTTTTAAGCTGTAAAAGCCTGGATTGATTTCCGAGTACTATCTCATCTCTTGTGGATGAGAGGGATTGAGCAGATTTCTGGACACCAAAAGTAAAAACTGAAATTGAAAACTCCTCATCCACTCGCCAAGCAGAGTGGAATTCCAGTACATGGAACCACCAGATGGTGTGGGTTAGAAGGGGCCTGAAAGGTCATTTACTCTCCCTACAATCAACAGGGACACCTTCCACTATCCCAGGTGGCTCCAAGCCCTGTCCAGCCTGGCCTTGGACTCTGCCAGGGATCCAGGGGCAGCCAGAGCTTCTCTGGGTGATTTGTGCCCTCAAAGGGAAGAATTCCTTCCCAATATCCCATTCATCCCTCGCAGCTTTCCCTCAGCAGAGGTGTTTCACCCCTCTAATCATCTCCTTGTGCTTCCTTGGAACCCTCTCCAGCAGATCCATGTCTTTCATGTGCTGAGGACGCCAGAGCTGGATACAGCAGAACATTAAATTGTAGTACTAAAATTCAAAAGGCCATGTCAAATTGAAGAAAAGACTTAAAATTCCCATTTAATTAAAGAAGGGGAAATACACCTTTTATGGTTGGTTAGGAATTATCAGGGTGTTAAATGCAGAACTGGGGATGTTCTGTTAAGGCAACAGCACTGTAGGACAGTTCCAAAAATCAGAATCCTAAATGTTATAATACTGTAGAAAAGGATGCAAAACACCTCAGGAAGTCTGTGGAAACAACTGGAAATAAAGTGGAATATCCTTCTGCATTTCTTAGTCTTGATAATACTTGATCCAACCATAGAGCTATAAACAGTCATTAATACCCAGGTCAAAAAAGATGTGGAGAAATTGGAGACAGAGTAAAAGAGAAGAGTGGAAATGATAAATATCTAGAAAATCAGAATTTCAAGGCAAAAAAATAAAAGGAAGGGAATTAGAATTGTTTGCTCTATAAAATAAGAGTCTTTGGTAAAATACAAAAAGAATCAAAATGCAAATCAAAATAAAAAACCCTGCAGTTATTTTCTTTGGTGAAATTTCAGGGAAAATAAAAATATAAGTATTTGGTTGTATGGAAAACATCTCTTGTAAATGAGAAACATTTTGTGCAATTTCATTAGGATTTACACCCTTTAATGTGAGAGAGACTTAAAATCTATTTTTAACCAAAGAATCTTATTAAAGTAAGAAGATTGCCTGGTTTACTACTTGTAGTTGTTTCAAGCAGTGGTGGCTGATGATGCTCTTTATAAACAATAGGGAATAAATTTAAACAAGCTAAAAGATGTTTAATGTAAAAAAACTGCAGCTTGAGAAAAAATATGTTGTTGTGGATTGCATATTTTACATGCAATTTATGCTGCAGTTTCTCTTCATTAACCACATCTCGCAGATTTTTCAAAGCACCAGCATGAATATTATTAACATGTGTTAAAAATGTGTTTAAAATAATGTATAAAGCTCTGTGTTTAAAGCAAAACTTTAGTTATAATGAGCAAGGGTGTCTGTATTTTATATATATTGGTCTGTGTGTGTGTGTGATATACAACCCAGAATTTGTGTGCACAAATGCACATATATATTGCTCGTGTTTTAATTAAACTGAACCAGACCTTAACAAGAACATCTAATTCATAATTCTCTCATTCTGTTCTATAGATTCTTATTAGTTAAAGCAGTTATAATCCATTCTGGAATGTGACATAAAGAAATTACCAGCATCTCCTTTTCCTGTATTCCTTACCATTGGTTTCCTTTTACTACAGGAATTCAGGGAATAACTTGTAGCTTTCAGTTTTAATCTGCACTACATCCCCTTTGTATGCATCCTCCAAAATTGCTTTCCTTAGACTGCTATTGATAGAAATCATCTATAGTGGCTGACACAAGCCTTAAAAATGACAAAACCTGAGAGTCTGAAGTCTGAGCAACCAACAATACCTTTCATTTCTGGTCTTCACTTCTTGCTTAGTGCTGAGGCTGTTGGGGGTGAAGCCTCAGAAGGATTCTGGTTTAAGCAATCCTGGCTGATTCTTCAAGCCAAGAATATGTCCTGCTGCCTGGACAATGCTGAATAGAGGAGAGCACTGCCAGTGGATTCAGGCTGTGCCAGAGTTACTGGAGTCAACACAGGTTTGAGGAAACCAGAAGCATTAATTGGCCCTATGAACATTATTATAAATCAGAATTTAATTCAGTGGGTTTATGCCTCAACACCACCAGGTAATTCACGCAAACAAGAGGGGTTGTTAGTGCCCATTGGGACATGGGACACGATTTAGGGATGTGACAAGCCTTTTTGCACCAAGATTTCAGTGCCACACGTTGAAGTTGCCTCCTGCACTTGTGTAAGGAAAAGACGTGATCTGAGATTCCCAAGCCTTTCACAATATCCAAATATATTTCATTGCCAAAGCAGAGATGTAACCAAAGCTCCCACCAAATCACGAGCACGGCAGATACATTTATCTTCCCCCACCTTGTTCAAGAACCTCGGGTATCCTTGCTTCTAAACGTTATTTCCATGGCTGTGCATTTCTGCCCTTTACATCAGGCCGTGTGAACCAACAAGAAGATAACAGCTAAAAATAGTGAGTTTCTCTCCTCTACCAGCAAGCAATCAAGTCTCTGAGGTCGATGTGCAACCCCAAATTCTCGGACTAAAAGTGAAGGCAGCCTTTCCCTGGGGAAAAGCTAACTTCATTTCTAAAACACATTTGATTTCCTTTTTCTAATCTCTCCGTAGCCTTTTTACACTGCTGCGTGCTTTAATTTTGCTTTCAGTCAGAAGTTTAAAAACTTTAGCTTCTAATAACTGGAAAAAAATGGTTATTTAAAGATAACTGCAACTTGCTTAACATGCCAGACTATCATATGCTCGCTGCTTTGAAGCTGCAAATTAATGACGAGCAGGAACAGTGACTATCTTTCAGAGGAAACTGACCTCTTTCTAATGGCTCATCGCTAATGTCATCTGTCTGCTGCATCTCATTATGGGAATTTCACGGAGTAAGAAAGTATCTTAAGGCTGTGCACAAATAAAAAGGACCTTCTAGTATTGAGCACTTCGAAAAATTTTTGATCTCTCAAAATACCTTCCTTAGATACTGGTTTCCCCTTTTGTGCATGGCACGCTGCTTATGTCATCTATTCTCTGTGACTAATTATGTTAATTTTGTGCCATAAAAGTAACTGAAGGCTGTTAAGGAATAAAAGCTTTTGAGTGGCCTTATTTCATAAACACCCCTTTTGAACAAGGCGCATTTAGTCATATTTGCAGTAACAGAAAGAGTCTTGTGCTAAAAATACAACAAAGGCTCTTGAATATGGCCATTTATTCCTACTTTATTAGGTAATTTATGAAAAGTATGAAGGGAAGCCTTTTTGTTACTATAATTTGCATAAAGCTGGTGCCCCATTAATGAGATAACTTCCTGCCTTTTGTGTACCACCAGCTGGAAATAGAAATATAGGAACTTTTCTGTCTCCCAATTACTTAACCTGCTGAGTTCAGAGTTGGAGAGTAAACAGGATTCATATCAGTCAAAGAAGTTGATTTCTGCTGCTCTATCTAAAATATTTTTATTTAATTAAGGAGCCAGTGAAAGTGAAACTTAAAAAATACACTGAAAGTCCATCAGCTCCACGAGACCAAGGCTTTAGACCTGTGCTTCAATTCTGCACCTGTCTTTTTGTGCTGTCAGTCACAATTAGCTTTGCCACAGACTAGATCCATCACAAATCAAGGCAGACATCAAAACCCGACAGTTTGAGGGGCTGTGGGTGCCAAAGGATGCAGATGGGTTCTAGACATCATTTAAAAATCACCTAGAAACTCGACTGGCATCCAGGGCCCAGACACTCTTGGAAATCCCATTAATTGCCTCTGGTGTTAATACTTTAGATATTGTGATTTTGGTAGAAAATTCCCTGCTCCAGGAGGAACAGCCGAGCCTTTCCCCATGAGAAGAAAATTCCTCCTCTACACCACTGATCTGTGTGCCAAAAGTTCAATCTGCCCTTGGATTGGCTCATATGGAGCAGTGATTCTTGTTACTCTGCTTAGAAACAGAGGTATTCACATTAGCATTTTTTTTCCATCAGTTTTCCAAGTTAATAGCATCATTTTGACTGCTGAATTAAAGGTATTGTTTATGAATTGTAGCATTTGTACATGAGGTGATAACTTAGCCATAAAATCAATGGACCAGCTCCCCTATTTAGATATTTTTACACTGTTTACTATCTCCGAATTTATTTCAAGTGGCTTAATTATAATTAGGATAATGACAACTCCTTAAAAGTGTGCTGAAACGTAGGCAGGATGCAAAAAAAAAAAATCTATGTATATAAAAGGAGCTTAAATTTCAGCTGCACAGCCTTTGTGTAGTTTGAGGTCAGTTTGTTGGAGCATTAAAAATTGTTCAGTGGTCAAATTGCTTGATTAGCCCTACCTGCCTAATTTGTTAAATCTGAATAAAAGGCATCTTTTGATGTGGAATGGAGCATGTGACAGGTTTGTACCCACTCTCTGATTGTACTTTGGGGATTCCCAGCCTTCCCATTGCAGGAAAGCTGCTCTCATCACCATCCAGCTCTAAAGGAGGAAAAGGCAATCAAAATCACCTTTCAGACAATCAAATGGATTCAGTCCCAGTTTAAAGAGTCCTTTGACACTCCCCTGTATATCTAAACAAATCACTGCAAACCCACATACCACCTCATCTAGCTAAAATATGGATATATTTAGAGTAGCTGCAATAGAGTTTCCACTGTCATTTTAACTATGAGCTAAGCCACGACTGCTGACAGGCTAAAGGTTGTCACAGTCAAGGTCCTAATTACTCTACAAATTGCAGCCTGATGATAAGATCCATCTCCCCTTGCTTGAGGCACTGGGCTGGGGAGGAAAGGCTCCAGACTGGGGAGGAAAATCTGCACGGGCTCCTTTCAGGGGCAGCAGTGGCATGCAGACACCTCCAGACTGGGACCCACAACTCCAAATGGGCTGAGTCAGTCTCGATTTAGAAGCCTTGGGTACAGGCTTAGGAGGTGTGAGCTGAGAATCCAATTATTTTTAGCCCGGTTTGCACTTAAAATAATGGCTTAAATTGTGTCTGAAGGGCTGTCTGGATTTGAATCTTTAAGTAGCTAATAATCACCTAATTTGCTGCACCAGTGCTGTGCTTCTACCTGTGGCAAGCAACCCACAATTTCTCCCAAGCACCTTTCTGCCAGGGTTTTTCTCTGACACATTCGTGACACTGGTTATTTGCTGCCAATTCGGTGCTAGAATGAGCTATTTTGCTAAAAGACTGCATGGAAAAAAATGCATTTCCAGGGCCTGATAAAGACTTGGGAGAAGATGAAGAGTTAGAATTCGCAGTGTAGGATACTTGCTGGATTAATATGGTTGTGGTGCAGCAGCTCAGGCAGGCTGGGAGCATTTAGAAATGTCAACAATGTTGATTTTCTCTTGTGGGTGCAATATTTTTGAGAAACCCTGCTCTGCTGCAGAGAAACCCATGGCAGCAACCTCGTGTCTCAGAAGGAGGAATTCCGTGGAGACCTCTGGCCGGAGAGCGGCAGCTTCCTAAATACCCAAAAACACTTGGAAGAAGTGACTGGTTCCAAAACATCTACACACAGAAAATTCTGTTGTAAGGTTACAGAGTAACATAGGAAACACAGAAATAGAGCTGGGACCATCTCGTGGGCAATGCTGGAGCATAAATTTCTGTTCTAGACTGACATCAGACTAAGTAACTTAAAAACATTTTCACTCCAAACAATGAATAAAGAAATTATTAATTCAGAGGATTTTCTCTCCCCTCCTCACTCTCAGACCTCAAGACTTGTTCTTTTTCCCAGGTCAAAAGTCTTTCTGGCCCTCTCACGAAGCAATTTCTCTTTCATATTTCTCCTTATTTTGGTCTGAGTCCTGCAAAGGGCTGGGCCAGGCCCCCAGGAAAGGAGACTTGTCCCTGGGTGATGTCCCTGATGTCCTGGGGGCCTTTTTGTGCCCTCCACCCTTGTTCCAGGCAGCCCCCTACACTTTGGCTTCATCCATCATCCCCTGGTCCTGCCCACGCTGTTATCCAGCCAGAAGGAAAGATCAGGGAAGGTGATGTAAGGGAATGCAGGTGCTCCCACTCCTCTTCCTTCTCCTTGCTGCCCACAGATTCCAGAACTCAGCCAAGCACTTACCTGGGAGTTATTTTTGAGTGTGGCTGGCCCACTATGGTACCAGCCTTCCAGATCTTTCCCCAGCTGCATCACAATGAAAGGTCAGCTGCTGTGGAGGGAAGGGAAAAGAGAAAGAAATGCATCTTTATCTGCAGGAATGTAGGAATTTGCCTGGAAAGGCTTTGGGTGTTCCGTGTTTAAGATTCAGTGGAATATGAGTCTATATAAAACTTGAAATAAAAGCAGCCCATTGACCTATTTAATGGGCCTAGTCATTAAAGCCACAAGAGCCAAGGAAAAAAACAGCCTAATGAGGAATTAAAAAAATAAAAGGGGAATAAAAAAACCCACCCCTCTTTGTGCCCACTAGCCCAGGGCTAGCTTAATTAAAGTCAATGTAGAAATCTGCAAGAATCAAGAAATAAACAGTTAAATGTGTTATTTTTATCCCCATATTCCTGGCTGCTCATTCTCTGTGATTGGTTTCATTCTCATATAAAGCAACAGCCTCTTGTTTGCTTTTTATTCTCTGCCTAATTTGGGTAAATATAAACTTTGCTAGGCAAGCCCAGAAAATCAGTTGTTACCCTGGCTGTGGAGCTCTGATGAAGATTGTTTTGCGATTCTGATAATTACGGATATTTATGGTACGTGGTTTCAGAGGGCAGCACTAATTGGACAATGGTTTCTGGACTCTCTTCTCGAAGCACTTAAATGATAAATCAATCACGGAAGACAGATAATATAAATAAAGTGATAGACTGGCTTTCCCTCTCTCTTCCTTCCTTCTGATTTACAAAACAGCTCCAAGGAGCTGTCTGTGGCCAGAAAGCCAGGCTTACGCCGGGGTTGGAGCGTTGTTATGTCTGTTTACAGTGATTTGGGAGACTAGAGGGGAAAAGTTTGAATCAACAAATATTTTCTACATTCCTACTGGTAACTCCAAGGCCAGTTTTCAGGGTGGGTTTTTTTTTCCTCCCTTGTCTGTTACAAGTTATGATGTGTGGATGAAGGCTTTTTCCCATGCAGTAATGACTGTATACTGAGATTTCAAGGGGCTGTTCATGACAATCCCATTTTCTGTGTAATTTCATGGTTGTCTTCTTGAATGAAGATATTGGCTGCTCTGAAGCAGGAGGTCAGATGCTCCTGCTCCCTTTCAGTATTGTTCCGGAGTATGTTTCCTTTCAGCTGATGAAAAGTAATTCATCATTTACACCCTTGAATTCTGCCAGCGTTTTTTTTTGAACAACTTTTCTTTCCCCGTGGTACCTTGGGCCCATGAAAGAGATAAATAGGTTCAATACAACGCCAGGCCCCGGATCCTGGGAGCAGGTTCGGCCTTGGAGGCCCTGAGCTGCCCCTTTCTCATGATGGAGTTTGTCACCTTTCTACCTCGGGAAGTCAAATCCTGTCGACTCAGCCATCTCTCAGCCTCTCTGAAGTGGCTTTGGCACCCACTGGGGCATGTGAGCTTAAAATTGATTTTTTTTTTTTAAAGATCTGTCAAGTTCCCTTAAGGGAGCGGGCAGACAGCCGGCCCCAGGCCCGCACAAAGCGCTCAGTGTCCGGCGAACTTCCCCGCCGGG
>WAAE01020915.1:538667-573667 GCA_013400495.1 Nicator chloris
TATATATTATTTATAAGCATATGTTTATATACTTATAAATATAAAGATACATATTTATAAGTGTATAAACTTATAAAACATACCTGCTTTACTCTATCTATACATCATATATACTCTACACTATATATTATATATCGTGCATATATATAATGTGAATATAATAAATAGTATGTTATAGTATATATAGTATTNGTGGCTTTGGCACCCACTGGGGCATGTGAGCTTAAAATTGATTTTTTTTTTTTAAAGATCTGTCAAGTTCCCTTAAGGGAGCGGGCAGACAGCCGGCCCCAGGCCCGCACAAAGCGCTCAGTGTCCGGCGAACTTCCCCGCCGGGCGCCCGGCTCCCCCCAACACAAAAACCTTCCTGCCTCCTGCCCAGAACCTCACTTCTCCTTTCATTTGAGAAATAAAGGCCGCCAGGCTGGCTGGGTCACCCCTTGGAAGCAGGGATGCTCCTGGCTTGGCCACAGGACCAGGTGGTCACTGCCCACCTCTGCTGGGGACAATGGGGTTGTGTCCCCTCCGCGTCCTGGGGATGCTCTGCAGAGGGCAAATAACCCATGGCAGCACCTCACAAACCCCCAAAAATCAGTGGGCATGTGGTCACCAGCAGGGGAGATTGGGATGCAAAGAGAATAAAGATTTTCAGCTGAAAAAGAAAAAAAATATTTAGATATATACAGATAGATGGATATAAAAATATAAAATTAGGTGTAAACATATAAACATATAAAATACAAACATACAAACATATAAACATAAAATATAAAAATATCTATTCCATTTATGCTTTCATATATACATATATATTTTTAAATATTTTTTAATTTTTATATTAGTATATATACTATACTGTATATATAATTATATATATTATTTATAAGCATATGTTTATATACTTATAAATATAAAGATACATATTTATAAGTGTATAAACTTATAAAACATACCTGCTTTACTCTATCTATACATCATATATACTCTACACTATATATTATATATCGTGCATATATATAATGTGAATATAATAAATAGTATGTTATAGTATATATAGTATTTATATATTATTTATATATTTATATATTGTGTATATGTACACTATAGATACGATATAGTGTCTATATGTACTACATATTATAGTATATATAGTATCCATATAATAAATATAATATACATATTATATATGGAATATATATGTGTAGTGTATCTATATATATGAATTATACTGTTAGTATCTACATTCAGTAATTAAGAATATATAATAACTAATTTACTACCAATGTATAATACAACTTTAGATCATTAATATCTATATATTTAGTGCATGCCCCATTCTTTAAATGACACAGGTGGTTGCAGCAAAAGGCATCTAAAGGCAGGACTGCTGACTGCAGGAAATGAAAATCCCTTTGCAGAGTGAGGTTTCAGCTCCCAAAAATCTCGTTCCTGGTGGGCAGGTGGGGCAGAGGCTGCACCTCCCACACTGGGGCCACCCCACAGCCTGGCAGGCATCTCCATGAGCATTTCAGAACCAGGCAAATGAATTAATGTTGAAGAAAATCAGATTTGATCCCTGGAAAGAAAAAAAAAAATTATAGCAACACATCTGAAAGGGGCTCAGTCTAAGTAATAACATCAGTGCAGGAATTCCAAGTTATTCCATAGCCTACATTTAAGCATTCTCAGACACAAAGAGCTTTAGCAATGTAACCCTGTATTTATTTTTTCAGTAACTTTCTCTTGTTTGGAGTAGTCCTCTAGAGGAGCAAATAGTCTTTCAAGTCGATCAATTCTTGCTGATTTTTCGCTCAGCACACAAGTCTAAAATATGGACTGTTCCCTGGGCTGGCTTTTTATTTAAATCCTGCCCGGTTCCCTCCTGCCTTTGCTGCAAGCGTTTGTTATTTTAGCAGAAGCATCCAGCGCATCCACATTATCAGCACACGTCTGAGCGGGCAAAAGGGCTGGTTAATCTGCTGCTGTCGTGACAGCAGGGGGAGCAAAAATCCCTGCGTCGGGGGGAATTCACAGTGATCCTGCCTGCTAAAAACTCACTTTGCAAAGAAATAGACACTTTCTGGAGAAGACCACCCGTTTGTTACCACCAGCCTAACTCAAGCTGTAGGGTTACCCCAACCTTTGCCATGCAAACCTTTAGCAGCAGCAAACGGCAGCTAGAAGTAATCACAAGTTTGAAGCAGAAGTCAGGGGAGGGCTATTTTTAACTCGTGAGGGGAGTTCTGGAAGTCCCTCTGGAAGGAAAAAGGGACAGGGAATATCTGCAGCTTGTCTTTTAGTTTTATTTGAGCTGCATGCTGCGCTGCAGGGGAGGGAGCTGCAGCCCACCCCAAGTCAGGAGGCCTCAGGTGCTTCACCTCCAAAGATTTAAGGTCAGAAAGGGCACTGATGGTGCCACAACCCCAGCCCAAATATACTCCCAGGAGCAAACGATGCGACACTCAATCAGTTATAAAATATTAAGTAAATATTTTATATCCTGGAATATATCCACACTTCCTCCTGCTCACACTTTTCTCTCAGAGCTCTGGGCTACCCTGATGGATTTTGTGGCTATGGCCATAAGCAATGCTACCCATAGCTCTGGTTTTCTTTCAAGTTTGATTGACTCTTGGAAATCAGATTGGGTTTTTTTTTTCATCCCGTGTTGCCAACGAGGCCACATTAAGTGATTCTGAGCTGGGTATGGCGATATCTGTCGTGTTTGTCAGCTCCTCAGGTGAGGCTGCACGTGTTGCCACGGAAAGGAAAACACTCCTCCTTTGTTCAGCAGCTCTCCATCTGCCCAGCCATCCACCCATCTGCCTCTGTGTATTCACATGCAAAAATAAAACCTGCCGAACAAATCCGCCACGCCTTGGTCCGCACTACACTGATTTTTGGATCTATTTTTCCCTTTCGGTTTCCTGGGGTGTATTCACGGGATATTATTATCATCCCAACTTTTTTTTTTCCTGCAGTTAGCATTCAGCATTTTCTCTTTGCTTTTCTAATTAGCCTTTCAGTTTGCTTCTGCTTGCCTTTCAACTGCTCCACCTTACCAGATTTGGCTCTTTTTTTTTTCAACACCTTGTGCTTACTGCTTATCTTACTCTTTACTATACAACTCTACTTAGCCACATTGGGCATTGTTACCTTTATCCTTCTTTAGACTTTAAACCAGGATGAATTTCAAATGTCCTCCAACTGTTTCTGAAATATATTCCAATTTTCTTCAGTAGATTTACCATACATTATAATAAAATCCTGATAAAAATTCCTTAGCACACTCTGCACTCCCTGAAAGTCAGCCTGCTGTAAGGCTTGCACTGCTTTTTTGCTCCTCAACAAATACTTTAAATCAAATGATGTCAAGATCACTGGATCTTTCATACCTCTCCAGTTCAACACCCTTTATTACCCTTGGCTCAAACCCTTGAATTAATTCAAATAGTTTCTGAAAGACAATTCAATAAGGCCCACAAGGAACTGGAGCCAATCCTGCGTTGGCTTTAGAGACGTGAGTATTCCCTCCCTACCTCTACCTTCTTCCAGTCAATAAAGGAGTAATTAAAAGCCATCTTATCAAAGTTTGACGCTCTTGAAGGCCTCTCTCATCTGTAAGCAAAGACCTAAAAGCTCAAAGAAGCCTTCAGAAAACCACCTGACTACCTTTATTGTGCCTAACTTTTATCAGCATTGACATTGCTATGTCAGCCAAAATACTGGCAGCATTTCCCTCTGAAGCCACTCATCTCCCAGGAATACTGATAGGGCTCCTCCTCCATCTACCCTTCCCCTCCACAAACCCCAGCCCAGTATCTCAAAACCTCAATTTCTTGCCTCAGCCATATCTGTGCTGTTCCAATAATATCATGCTTATCCTCGATACTCAGAGTTATCATTGATAAGTCTTTGATGTAATAAATCCTTGATACAGTATCATACTTATCCTTGCTATAAGATATAATCAAAAATGAAAGCAGAAACTTAAGATACAGAGTAAAATATATTACTTGCCAATTTTCCACAGTAACTTTTCATCATTACTCCAAAATTACTTTTTAATGCAAAGAGTAGTTCCAATCACATAGAGGCCCACATGATTCAGATACTATCATAATCACAATTAGATTACATTACTGCAATCAGGAATGGAGATCATTAAGAGAAAGAATATAAATTGCTTTAGTTTTACAAGTACTGAGCTAGCAAAATTATAATTAATCTCCATTTATAATCTTTTCTTTCATAGAACTGCAAAGCATGCTACTTTTTTTAGGCCATCAATACAAATTAGAACTAAGTAATAAAGCCCTAACTACTACTACTAGTGTGCAGTTCTCAGTCGTAGAAACTTCCACATTACACAGAGAAGGCTTTTCATGCAAACAGTGCCCTCAGCATAGAGGGGCTCTCAGTGCAATAAGTCCAGCCATTTCTACAGTCAGTTTGCTGTTTATAACACAAAATGCAATCAAAACTGTCTATCCCTCCTCGGAAAAATGGATATGAAGCCTGCTTCTGAAATTGGATGATAGGTTTTGCGAGAGATGAGACAATAATGACTTAGCAGCAGAGGCAAAAAAAAAGAAAAAAAGAAAAAGGACAAACACGAGATTTCACAAGTTTTCAGAGTTTCCACTAAAAGACAAATCTGCAATGCTGTCAGGAGCTGTGAGATGGTAGACAAGGCCTCATCTAACTCCAGTACATGCAGCCACATGGAATAGACACAGCTCTGATTGGAATTTTTAAGGTTGCCATGCAAGTTTTTTCTTCATTTTAATTCTCAATTTTGAGGAAAAGGAACAGTAAACTCAACAGCAGTATTGACCACATACTAAATATTCCTCTAGACCCAAACTTTACCCTCCCTGACCAATAAGAAAAGAATTACAGGGGGGGAAAAGAATGAAAAAAATAAAATCAAAAGCAGCCCGTTCTTAAATGCGAAAGTAACTTTATCCTATGTTTTTACACGGACAGTGCAAACCAACCTAAAATAATTCTTGGGGTTTTCCTGCTTAAATGATCATCCCAGAGAGAGCTTGTCTCGTGCTGGCTGTATGGCAGAGGAATGAGGTTTAAATCCAAGTGAAACAAATCTGCAGGAGCACTCTGGATTCCCTTCAGTTTTCCAGTTCTCGGGACTTGAGTTCTGAGGCAGTGACTGCAGGAGAAACTACAAAACAGAGAGATTCACAGCAAAACAGAATGGTTTGGGTTGGGAATGGTTTTGTTTGCTCCAAGCTCCAATGTCCAGCCTGGCCTTGGACATTTCCAGGGATCCAGGGGCAGCCACAGCTTCTCTGGGCACCCTGTGCCTGGGCCTCCCCACCACACAGGGAACAATTCCTCCTGACTGCAGGGAAATTTATACAACTGGGACTGTGATGTTGGCATCACACTGACCTATTCAAATGTCCTCTTCCTTCACCTGCTACAAACAAACAGTGTCCTGGATGGCCTGGAGAAGCCACGTGGAAAATCACCACTGAAATCCACTTTCCATGGGGAAAGGCACACTGGAATGCTTTGGGTCTCTAGGATCTGGGGCTGCCTGCTTCCAGGGGATACCCAGAATGAGGTAAAGCCAGATGAATGGTGGCTTTGGATCTGTATGATTTGTGAGCTTCCTTAAGATCAAAAACCTGGGAAAAGCTAGATAATTTCCAGAAAAACCCGCCACCACGGTTCGCTGTTTCCATGAACCCACGATCAGCCACAAATCCCAGCTCCATCCCACCCGGTCCTCACCCAAACCACCAATGAGATGACTAATAAGGCTGAAAACCAGGTTTTATACTACGTCTGCTGCAACCAGATATTTTATATATTACTTTAAAAACTTACACTGATAACAGCAGCTAATTCCCATCTAACCTGGATCCTTCAATACTTTAATTCCATCCTTTAGTACTTTAATTCCATGCATCCCATCCTCAGCACCCAATGTTTTATTGAACACAACCTCCTCGCTCCAGTGCTTCCTCAGACAACGGAGCACTTACTTCCTTTGAACTGGTTTCACTCAAAGCCCTCAGCTTCTGGAGCCTGCTTTCCTTGCTCCTGCTCATCAATAATTGCTGAGTGCAGCCCCTTAAAGCGTTAATCCACAGAAGTTATGATATAAAACCACATTTCCACTCTTCCTCAGCAGTTGCTGCAGTCCAGGTGGGGAGCAGCACGCTCACTGTCTCATTTCTCTAATGATTTTCTCTTGTGGAAGTAATCAGGAGCTGTTCTGTGTGACAATTGCCAGGCACAGATGTCCCCGTGGGACATGGTCCCTGCAGCTGGCTGGGACCAGGTCAGCAGCTTCCCACAGAGAATTCCCTTTCCCCTCCAAGTTCAGCAGTGCTTCCAGGCTTAAGTGTGTCTGAACAAAGGCAGTTTTGGATGATAATCTTGGATGTAGGCCTTTAAAATCTTCGTACACTCTATTTCAGATATGCAAATGCTCTTTTGGATATGGCTCTTGATCAAGTTTTCATGAACATCCACATTCCTCTGCTGAAAAGCGTGTGAAATCAGTCATCTACCAGCCTCATGCAGAAATTGCTTGATTTCAGTTTCCTTGTCTGCCTTTTCTATGTGCCTGAAATTGTCTTTATCATCTCTGTCTATGCACTATTTATATTAAAATGTTTTTTCTTATCTCCTGTAACCAATTCAGTTTGGGTCAACATTAAAACCATTCCACTCACTTCAAAAAGAGCCAAAAGGTTGCAGGAGAAATCTGAGGAGTAAACTATGAGCATTTGCAGCACCTAGGAAGCAGAGAAAAGCCAACATATCTGCTAAAGCTTTTTAGCTAAAAAGTTGAGGGTATGCAGTAGTGTATTTATTAAATGAGCAAATAATATTTAATGTAAAAAGATGCCACAGACCCGGAACTGGCAAAGCTCTTAGCAAACATTAAATTGTAATTCACATGCTTATGTTAAAACAGCTGAGGGGATACAGGCTTTAGAGGAGTTTCTGCTTTTGGTTTGTGGGCTGTTGGTGGTTAGTTTGTGGGGCTTTTTTCAAACCTGCCAGCAAAAGAACACGATCTCAGTGATATGTCAGAGATAAAGCTGAAGCACCAGAATGCCCATGGCAAATTCAGGGAACAAAGACTCACTCATACAGAATAAGAATGAAAGGATATGTACAGCACACTATTAACTCAAGGTGTTTCTGGAAAGCATGAGTCCTCAACACCAGGCAAAAACATTGATTTTCTTACACCTACAGAGTTCTCTGCCTGGTGTGGTGGAAAAGGAGATTTTGAGCTACTCTTTGGTGGACATGCTGCTGGAAAACAGATGAAGAGAATAGAATTCCAGAACTAGCCTGGGTATAAGATGACAAAAGCCGCTGACATAAAAATCAGGATTCTTCCTGAGGAAGCAGGAGGATTTTCCAGCTGCAGCATGGACCCATGTGTAGGCCAGGCAAATAAATGGAGCAGGCAACCTGCTTTCAGGTGAGATGAAATAAATCTCCTTTTCCAAGGAAAATCATTAAGGAAGCAGGTATGAAATCAGCGTGGCACTCACTAATATCCACACTGAACACAGTGGGGAGGGGGTGGTGTTTGCTTCTCCATGGGTCTTTTTTAGGACAGGTCCAGATCTTGTGGGATCTGGTGCAGAACAGAGGGAAGCTCTGCAGGGACAGCCCGGGGAGAGCTGGACCACTGCAGCACCTTGCTGCAGGGAGGGGAAAAACAATGCAGTGATTACACAGGAGATGTGTCAGCGAGCAGTGTCTATAGCATTAGCCCCAGTAATCCTCTCCCTAAGTCGGACTTGTCTCGTGATGGACAAATTATCCAGCTTAGTGGGGTATCTGGGACGGTGATAGTGTCTCAGCCCTTCTGTTCCCTCAGTTCTCAGAGCTTCCCTTCAGCTCCTGAGAACAAACACCCCCCCTTTGCAGAGCACTGGAGGTGTCACGGACCTTATTCTCTGGGGGGGAAAAAAAGGAAAAATAAAACTATCTCCACGAAAAGTTAGCAATCTGTCCAAGTGGAAATGGAAGATTGAATGGGCACATTTAGTTTACCAGCCACCTAAACTAAATGTGTGCTAGATATTCCCATTCCCACCATATGGGGGAAAAAAAATCCCTCTACCCCACATTAAAAGGCAATAAGAGAAGCCAAGGTAGGACTGAGACAAACAAATCCTAATTTCCCAGTTCCTGAGGATTATGCTTTACCAGTTTTTACACTAGACTTCCCAACTTCACAGTGTTTCATAAACATTAAGTTGCAAACTATTAGTAAACTGCTCTGGCAAACACCACCCCTGGTACAGTGATGTGCTCATGAAAGTGTGCCCTGAATGCTCCTTACACAGCCATCATTTGTTTTATTTTTAATTAATTATAGTTACAGAAGATTGAAAATATTGGGGTAATGTAAGTAAACAAAGAAATATAATTACATTCGCTTTGTGTGAATAAGGTAAAAATATTTGTGTTTTATTAAAAGTCAAAGTAACAAAATTTTTGTGGCAGCTTACCAGAGTTGTGGGTTTACCATCAGCACATGATCAAATTAAAGTTCTGTTTTTTAAAAATATACAATTTTTTTTGAGCAGGAATTAATTTAGGGAGCCCTGCAGTCTGTACAGGGTAGGTCAAACTATCTCTGCAATGGCTCCTTCTGAATTAGATTCATAAATGGTTTAGTCACCCAAACACTATCTTAAAAAATTAAAAATACTCTCTCCAAAAGCATAGATTTCAATACCAAAAGGGTTCAGCCAGTTTTTTATCATTCAGATGCAGATAAATTGAGTCCTTGCACTTTTCTCTCTATCTCTCTCTCATAAAATCTAAGTTCTGTCTGTTTTACGTAGATATTCATGACATTTTCTCACAAGAGTGGTGATTTACTCCAATGTCTTCAGCCAAAAATATTTCTTCTCCCCTCTGTTCTGTGTTATGTGCTTGACTAAAATTAAGTAGAAATAAGTAGGATGGTAGTGGGAAAAGGAAAACAGCAACGGAAAGGCCAATATTGCCAAATAAATACAGTTTTCCATCTATTTTTTAAAGAACTGAAAACAATGTTTTTTGCTCAAAAAACCCTGAAAATGTAAAAATTAGAAACATGTGTTATACTAATATGTGTTATAATAAGAGAAGTTTTGGGGTTTTTTTTAATGAGGAAGAAAATTCAGAGATATTTTACCTTCTAATTTCAAGAAAACCAAATGAAAAGCCGAAAGAGATGAAGGAATGGGAATCACATCTTGAAATGAAAGTTTTCTGAATTCAGAATTCCTGAAATGTGAGTTCACCAAAAATGGCCTAACCATTAACAGGAGAAAAGCAATATATTGTATCTGCTGTATATACAGTATATATCACTAGCTATTCTGCACATTTTCCCTTCTTAATTGAGTTATAGCAATACCTTTGTTGTTAAAAATAATTCTAGAATCAGTGCTCTAAGAAAATGATTTGGATTATTTTTCTTTTCTTAAGGAATATATTGTATTCTAGTGAATAATATAATTCAAGAGAAGCTATGTTCCAAAATAAAATGGCATTTGAAAGAGAAAGTGCAGGTGTGTATTTTCAGGAGGAAAATTATTAAAGTGTCAAGGTTTCCATCAAGGATGGCAAAAGACTAATTCCAAATAAATTGAATATCTGCTTATTTTGTTCATTGATCCTGAAGGTAAAGCTTAGTAATCTTAAAGAATAAAGAATTGGTTACTTTTTGCATAAAATCACTAAATTAAAAAAAAAAAAAAAAACTGAGAAAAATGACAGCATATTGTGATGTTTTAGAAGTCAACCACCACAAATGAAATAGAAGCAATTAGCTGAAAATCAATTTGATTGTCCTCCAGCTCTAGGGCTGAGGTACAGGTCAGAAATGTAGCTGTGTAAATAAAGCTTTAAATACCCAATAAAAACAGCCATTCTGGAAAAGAGGAGAAGAGTCTTATTTATGCCTTAATTAAAATCTGATAATGTAGGGGGGGAAAAAAAGGCAACTTTGGGAGTGGTGCAATGACCTGAAAATGGGTCCTGTCTCCATGAAGAAGATCTATTGTGTCCCAGGAGAACGTGTGAGGATGGGGCAGCTGAGATTTCTGCTTCCTGCTGTCGTATATCCCACGAATGCAGGGGTCATCGAGGGGTTAGTGAACCCCTTGGGAGCTGAAACGGTGGGAATCTGCCAGTTGGATTCTTCCTGGTCATCCCACACCTGAGCACAGCCTTTAGCTTTCCTGCTGAACCCTCCTCATAAAACTTTCTCTCCTCCCAAAACCACCACAGGTCTTCTTGCGGGAGATTTTTCTACAGCTGAAATTTCCACCAGGGTCAATTTTGCCCATAATTCTTCACAAGAGAATTATTTATGGGTTGTTTAGGAGATATTATGTGGGGGGATATCCTGTAAGTAAGAGATTTCTGTCCTGGAGAAGTTTGGCATCTCCTGGTAGCAAACATCGTGTGATTTGATAGGACTGTCCCCTTCATAAAAGAAGCCTGTAAACTGAAGATAATTAGTAATCTCTTGCAGCAGTTTGGGTGAAATTATTCCAAATTACTTTCACTTCTCTGTGAAACCTGCTATAGGTTTGCAGAAATATTTCACCTTGCAGAACATTTGGGTTTTTTAAGTGTGATTTATGACCTTTATTATCCGTACACTGTGTGACACACGGGATTAGTTCCACCTTTGGCAATGCACAGACATTTTTGGTGGTTAATATTTTCACGTGGTCATACGTGCAGCTGACTATTCAAACTTTTAAAGGACAACTGAAGAAAAAACAGAGTGAGGCCTGGAAAGTGACGTGGTTTGCCTTGACATGCTAATATATGAAATGACTGTGAGAAGCAAAGCAAAGAGCCTAAAGATACCAAAAGTTATTTGTTTAGATGGTAGAAAAATAGTTGTGCCAATAAGCATTGGCTTTCATCTTCAATTTATGAAATAGGTTAATATTAAGTTGTGATCTACAGCTTCCTGAAGCTGAACTTAAGTTTGTAGCAACTGAGTTGAGTGCAGTGTTCCACTCTGTCATTTTTGTCTGCAATTTTCTGCAGTTCAGTATAAAATAGTCACTGACAAGTATCTTTAGCTAAAGTTAATAATGGTTGTGTGTGTGTGTGTATATATATATATATGTATATATATATATATGTATAGATATACTTTAAAAAGTATCTATCTATGAGCTGTAACCCAACTCCTGGCCACCACTGAAACTATTTCCTAGAATTATAGAGTTCCAGACTGGTTTGGGTTAAAAGAGACCTCACAGCCCCTCTCATTCCACCCCCTGCCATGGGCAGGGACACCTTCCACTGTCCCAGGCTGCTCCAAGCTCTGTCCAGCCTGGCCTTGGGCACTTCCAGGGATCCAGGGGCAGCCACAGCTTCTCTGGACAGAGATTCTAAAACCAGTTTGACCCTCAAATTTGCAAATTAACCAATATTAACCCTAACCAGTACACAATCATAGAGAATCTCTTCAGGTAAAAGGTCAGAATGAGCTTTCATGAGATCTCCTGGGGCTTCATTTAGAATCTGAACAAGATGAGGGATAAACCTGGACTTTCTGTATCTCTACAAGGAGGAAGAAATTTTGCTTTGTAGTGCTTCTGTGGTCACTCTTAGTGGAAAAAGAGTGAATGGCAAGGAGGGGAACTGTTTCACCCGGGAGATGTGGTAGCAATTTTCAGAAATGATGAGGGGTATCTGTGATGCCACTGGAGTGACTTCTTGATAGTTCTTATGAATATAAGAGAAACTGAAATTGCAGAAAAACAGAAGGGCAAGATAAGGAGTCAGGGAAAACTTCTGGACTGTTAGGATAGATCCCAACTGAAATAATATTATAAGGAAGTTCAGAATTCTCTGTTACTACAGGCACTTAACAAGAATTAAGCAAACATCTGTTGAGACTGGCACAGGTACTGTTGGTCTTACCTGGAGGCAGGGGTGCATTAAGTGACCTCTCTCTTGCTGTCTCCTCTTTGATTGCTGATCCACATCTTTCTTTTCTACCTCCTTGATGTCTTTCCTTATGCTACCAGACAGGAATGTTCACTAAGCAATTCGACCCCTACAGTTAATGCTTTTTCTTTATGTAGGCAGTTGTCTTGAGGAATCAACTGCAGCCCTAATCAAAACAAATTCTTAATAAAAACACTCAGCATATGTGAATCACTCCTCACTTGCTGCAGTGAAGTTGTGGTGTAGGATAGGCTGGAGCCACGAACAACACTTGGAATAAAAAGAAAGCAGCTCACAGCATGACTTACAACATCATTTATGAAATCTCTTCTGTCTTTCAAGGCAGCTATGCATCATTTTTGAAAGAAAGAGGTATAGATGCTCTTAATCTAAAGATATCAACTTTCTTTTACTCATTGTTTTCATCAAAAATGAAAGAATATCCCAGTTACAAAGTTTTTATTACTTATAAAGGTATATGATATTTTTCAGCCAAAGGATTAGCAGCAGATATTTATTTCTGCTCTTTTCATTTTCAAGCTTTCCTGTCTTCAAAATCACCAAATAGTTCTTAGCAATGTTTATATTTTACTGGAGCATACTGGTGCCATACAGAATATTTTGCAGTGTTTTCCTCAAGGTTTGAATATCAAACTTTCTTACAGGTGGATAAAACATTCTTTCCTAAACATTCTTGACACTAAAAATAGGTTTATTATGTTATGGAGAATGAACTTAGAAAGTTCAATTTTCATTTGGAAATGCCAAGAGACCTGAAACAATATTTTTATAGCTCATATAACATTAATTGAAATTAAGTAATTTGCCCCAAGAAAGAATATACCTGTCTAAATGGAGTTCAGGAGTTCATAGATAAATATAAAAGATTAGGAATTTTTTGCTCACATTTGTTTTTGGTATTTTTTCTTTTTGGAAAGCATTTCTATTTCCCTGCTGGCCTCAGACAACACATGAGTATTTTCTTTCCTTCACCATCCCACATCTACACAGAGGGAAGAACAGAACCTTTATCAGCATTTGCTTTTATCTGGCTGCCCTTTTTGCTCTGGACACATTTTTGCCAAGTTAATAACTCGATAACGGTAACGGGTAACTCAATAATAATCACATTTGATAGTGCATTATGTAGTAGTTTTTCATTTACCAATCTCAAAACACTTCTCCAAGGAAGCCAAGTCTTGCACCGTGTGATCCCACCAAGATGAAGACTCCTGATGTAACTTGCTCAAAGGCAAGGGTCACGATGGGAACAGAGCTGACATTTCCTTGCGTTTTCCTTCAGCCTGACGTTCACAGGCCTTTTTGCCTCATCACTCAGCCTCCATCGTGTAGAATTTGGATATATCCAAATACATATCCAAATATTTCCTATTGATACATTCACTCCTTTTTTTTCAGCATAAAAATGCCTGGCTGATGTCAGTCATTAGCAACCTGTGATGTTAGGAATGTGTCACTTCTGCAGGTGGTGAAGGGTCTGAGGAGTCAGTCCCCTGAGGAGCAGCTGAAGAAGCTGGAGAAAAGGAGGTTCAAGGGGAGCCTCCACAACTCCCAGACAGGAGAGAACAGCCAAGGAACAGGGACAGGATGAGAGAAATTGCCTCAAACTGTACCAGATGAGGTTTAGGTTGAACATCAGGAGAAATTTCTCCATGGAAAGGGTGGTCAGGTCTTGGAAGGGGCTGCCCAGGGAGGTTTGGATTCCCTGGAGGTGTCCAAGGAATTCCTGGACGTGGCACTCAGAGCTCTGGGGACAGGGTGGGGATGGGGCACAGCTTGAACACGATTGTTTTGGAGGGCTTTTCCAACCCCAGTGATCCTGGAATTATCAATTCTATTAGCAAAGTTCTGAGCAATGTATCATCTTCTTCATCAACTTCCCACAACAGCAGAAAATAAAAATCAGAGTAGGCCACAAAGACCACTTCTAATACAGACAAATTCCAGCTCTGTTTGTGCATAACAAAAGCATCCTTATTATTTATGTCCTTACTGGAGGCTATTTAAATGCAAAACACCTACCTTGCTATCAGGTTGCTCCACTATTACTCACTGGGCAGGAGGCCTGCATCAAGGAATCAGGTGGGGATTTTGCTTCCTCTATTTTACACCAAATTAACTACCTCTTTTACTGAGTAATGATAGGCTGCCCTAACAGTAATAATGCATTCAAATATCAAACCCCTTTGAAATACGTGTAGGCACACACCACTTCATAATGCTGCACTAAAAATGCACACCCTCGTAAAAAAAAATTGGAAGAAATTGTATAAGTCCACAAGACAAGTTTCTGCACTAGAACGTGTAGTAAAGATGTGCCAAATTCAGGAGATTATATCTGGACAGCATTTAAATCAAAGCAAAAGGACTCTTATTAACTTCCGTGGGACAAGGAATTTTACTCAAATCTGCAAATTAGCTCAAAAGAATTAATTGATTCCTTCCTATTTATACCCAACTTTACTCTGTAAACTTTGAGGAAAAAGAATCTGATTTCATAAAAATATTCCAGCAATTTGATCCTTCATGATATTAGCATACTTTTAAAATGCAAAACCAGAGTAAAACATTTTTAAAGCCAGCTCTTTAGTGCTTCTCTTCAAATAAAATCACTGGTTTAGTTGCTGAATTGGAGTTTAGAATATTTTTTTTTTTAATGTTGTACAAAGGAAAAAATAGCTGGTTAATGAACAGCTTTATATATAATTTTCTGTAAAACATTAACATTTCAGGCAACATCCAAACATGAGCTCCCTTTGTAGAGCAGATATGTTGCAGAGATATTCACTGCTGTTAAGTAATCTCATATTCAAACTACAACACAAGACAGTGTTTAATGTTCCAGAACTTCAAATGATGGAAGAGAGGGGTCTTGAACCAGACCTGGAAGATGGCATTAAATTAGTTGTGAGAAATAGTCCAGTGTGGACTATTCAAACTTCATCTTAAAGGGACTTCCTATAAAAATGAACTTAAAAAAAAAAAAAAAAAAAGTAAAAAAGCACAACTTAAACACTGATTCTACAATCCAAGGTGCACTTTTAATGTGATAATTATTACTTACTTTCTGCAAAGGATTTCAAGCCTGAAATTGCCTAAAGGATGGCTCCCACAGGTGGAGAGATGGAGTCCATGCATGGTGTGTCAAATCCCTGTTTGGCACGTCTGACTGGGATGTGCCCAGCACAATATTTCCTCAGTATCCATAATTTTGGTGCAGTTGCTGTAAAACAATCTTTTTCTAAATGGAAATATTTTGATTTTGCATCTGACACGGGTGTGATTTCTTAGTTACCCTCAGTTAATGTGTGTGATGGATGAGTAAAGAGTAGGACTGATTGCCTGCCATATTTCATGACAAGAACAAAAACAAGTTCCATTAAAGTTTCTTAAACACAAAAATGTACCTTGAAACTGAGTGAAACGGAACAGGCAATTTTTTTGTTCTTTGATGGTAAAAACCTGTTTCCTTAAAGTAAATTAACAACGAGGAAAAAAACAAACAAACAAAAAAGAAACAAACAACAAAAAGATCCCCAAGCTACCGGGTTGGTTTTGAATTGCCCCTGGTCTGCAATTTTATGTGCAAAGTTGGAATCCAGAGGGAATCTCAAGCCTTAGCATATAAACTTTATAATGGAAATGCTGTCAAATGCTTAAGTACAGCAAGGCAAATGGCACAGCTCTAACATGTTAAAAAAATATGAAAATGCTCTGAACCCGGGGTGAAGGCGAGCTGTCTTGACACTGAACATAGAAAGGTAAATGATTGGAACTTTAATTACTTTGATCCGTCATGCCTTGTAGCTATATGTCAGCTAAGCCAACAAAACTGACACAGAACAAAGGCCATGACTGTTTCAACATCTTAACTCATTTCTTATGGTTGATTAATAAGTCCATTGAATGAAACATGTGATGAGAATGGAGAAAAACATCAAGTGTGTGTTTATGCACACGCACAAATCCCATGTGTGGGATTGGACATCAGGGGATGTTGAGGTTGGGGCAAGGTGGGGATTGGCCTCTTCTCCAGGCAACCAGTGATAAAACAAGGGGAAATGACTTCAAGCTGCACCAGGGGAGGCTCAGGTTGAACATGAGGAAAAGCTTTTTCAGTCAAAGTGTAGTTAAGCACCAGCACAGGCTGGCCTGGGAAGTGGTAGAGTCGCCAGTGCTGGAAATGTTCAAGAAACAAATGGATGCGACAGTTTGGGATGTGGTTTAGTGGGCACAGGGGCGTTCAGCTGGAGGTTGGATTTGGTGGTCTTGGAGGTTTTTTTCCAAGCCTGATGATTCCACGCTGTGTTGTTTCAGGCTGTGGAGGAGCAGGCCGTGGCACACCCAGCACACAGATCTCACCGTGAGCGTTGTTCCCGGGAAAGAAGGTCCACGAGCCATCCAAGGGCACCTTTGGTGGGACGTTGTCCTTCTCTAGGATATGCCTATGATTCCATGAACCCACATGCAGTAACTTCTGGAATATCTCCATTCCTTGGTCTCTCATTAGTTACAGATTAGCCTCAGTTCCTGATAGACGGAAAGTCCGTGACCACCAGCAGTGTCTTTGATAATGAGAAGTCCCCAAAGACACAGGAGAGCCTGTACTGATACGAACACACTTTTCACAAGGATCTTGTATCCTAGTCCATTCTCTTCTTCCGTTTCCAAACCCCATCCTCTCCCTGAGTCCCTGACAGCTCTTCAGTCGTCTCGCACAGAAATCTAACGGGACAGCTCAAGCCTTCGACTTGTACTCCAGTGATCTCTTTCCTTCTTCAAGGATGCTGCTGCTCTGCCAGAATGAGGCAACCACGAACTTCTGACCCAAACCTGCATATAAAGCTTTCACTTTAATTTCCTCTTTGCACAAATTTTTCAGTCCAGTGCTAATTTCAGAGGTGCTCCTATGGCTCGAGCCGTATGCTCGATGTTAATAAATGTGGTTTCCAAAATTATGATCTAATAGACACAGTAACGATGAGCCAGAATTTGGCCCCTGTGGCAAAACATAAAGCCAATCACGATATTTACAACAGAGAGTATGAAAACATTTGTTCTGATCAAAAAAGTTGGGGGGTGTTGCAGAGACTGATTTCTTAATTTTATTTATATTTGAATGCAGGCATGAATTCAAACAGTAAATGCTGCTTTTGCCAGATTAGAGAAGAAAAAAAGGGTTTTATTGAGTCAAACATTTACCTTGAATCTTGGGAACAGTGTCCACTGCCTAAATACAACAAGCATATGTTGAAAAATTAAAAAATAAAGAAAAAAGGAAAAAAAGGAAAAGGAAAAGCAAAATCAGGAATGAAATAACCCACAATTAGTGAAAGTGACTGTCTGCTGGAGTCTTGTCCTCTCTGTACCTTCTCTTTCTCCACAGCTGGCCTGCCCTGGCTGGCTGGATCCACTTTTTGCCATGGCATTTGACAAATTTTAGTTAAAAACCCTTTACATATCACCAGATACTGGTGTTTTGTATTTTCCCATTTCCCCAAACCTTATCTACTGCAGTCCACTCAACTCTAACACAGGGAAAATGTGATTTTCCATGATTTTCTGTAAGGTAAAATGTTGGCTAGTTTTACAAACTTTGCATACACAAAGCTCACAGAAATTCTGAAGGGTTTATTGTGCATTAGAGATTGAGAATGGAGGTGTAGGGTGCCCATTTTTTGGCACAGCAACCCAAGATATTTTGAGAGATAACCCACTCTGCCTGTATGCAGCAGTAGACCTTGACCCTCCCTGTGTTACCACCACTCCATGAATTTCACAGACTCTTCTAGGCCTTCAAAAAAAGCACTCTGGAGAAGATAAGGTGGATTCATGAATATTAGAGCAATTTCTTCCAAACATTCTGTCCTTGCTTGGAAGGATTTGAAGAAACAGTGGCAAGGGGAGATAAAGGAGACGTAAGCTGTGTCCTTCTATGTTATACAGTGAATAATAAGAACAGAGCAATGTTTGCAAAAATCATTCCTGAATGGAAAGGGAGGCTAATTCAAAATTAATTTCATTTATAATAAATACCTCCACCAGCGTTTTTATAAATAAAACACAGGAGTTATTATTCTACTATGTATTTACAAGAAACAGACAATTCTAAAAAACAGTAGAAGGACAACCCAGCCCTCAGAAGTTTAGGAGTGACAAATCCTAAGGCACCACCCACCTTGTCAGAGTCATTGTGAGCCCATCTTGCTTCCATTTCAGTCAACATATGTTTTACTATTTACCTTGATAAGTGGAGAATCAAGCCCAAATTTCTGTCACTTCTCCCATAGGCATCTCTCTTTTCACCCTTCAGTGACTTTTTAAAGTTCCCAGAGCATGAAACATCACTTTGATGCTGCATCACATCCAGTTAGGAAGCTCTGGCATGTAGTGTTATGTTTAAACCAACATGCAAGTGTAATCAGGACTGACACATCTTCCCAATAAAGCAGTCACTCAGCTTTGAGGAACTCGAACAGACAGCTTATAAAACAGAGATTCTCACAGCCACAGGTTTGGGCTTTTGGAAATTAACCTCTAGGTCAAACTTAAAGAAAGTTTGAGAAGGATCATAAAGATGTTCCGTGCTGGTCGGTGTTTAAGAGGCATTAGGATAATGCACTTAAAAATATGCTTTAACTTTTGGGCAGCCCTGAAGTGGTCAGGCAGTTGAACTAGATTATAATTTTAGGTCCTTTACAATTAAAATTCCATTATTTTCTACTCTGGAGTCTCAGTCTTTGAAACATTCCCTCAGGGACCTTGAGTTGGCCATGGAGATCTGATGGAGAAGGCCCACAGCCTACTCATTGCCACTGGAGCATCTAAGCTGCTGTAAAAGCTGAAGTCCCCCATCAAGCAACAAGCTCTAGGATAAGACTAAATGGCTTCAAGTTGCATCAGGGGAGTTTTAGATTGGATACTAGGGAATTTTTTTTTCACCAAAAAGGAGTCAAGTACTGGCATAGACTGCCCAGGGCAGTGGTGGTGTGCCAGTTCCTTGAGGGATTTAAAGTCATGCAGATGTGGCACTTGGGGACATTGGCAGTGTGGGGGAAGCAGTTGGACTCGGTCTTACAGGGCTTTTCTAACTCAAACAATTCTGTAATTCTACAAACATGCAGCTCAGAGGGTTTCCTGCAACATCTCTACAACACCAGCAGACTCAGCCAAACATTCCCAAGCTACCGAACCCAAGAACAGGAGGGGGAGCAAACTGGGATTTTTCTCACCTCTCTTCCAGCTAATTCTTGTCAATACTTGTTGAGAAAATCATATTGTGCTAACACCCTTTGGGAAAAGCCCTTGCCATGTCCCACTCACCAGCCAGGAAGATTATGAGTCCTATCAGGGTGGGGAGAGCTTCTCCCCTGTTCCTGTCTGGTATGACTCCCCCAAAAGGGCTCTATGTGCTTTGTTAAAGCAAATCTCACGTGCTGACGGTTGTTCTCTGCCCCCACTCTCTGGATCTGGGTTAAGGACACCAGATCCCAGTGGAGGGTTTAACTGCCCAGTCTTTCATGTCTCAAACAGCCCATCTGCACTTGTGTGGGCCTTTGTGCAAGTGTGACCCTCAGCAATATTGCTTTTGGCTTTACAATGCTCCTGTTATCCCTGTTCTAAAGATGAGGGGGAAAGCACAGCTAAATCACTTATCAAGGCTGACAAAAAAAAGCGAGTGTCGGAGCTGAGAATAGAAACCAGATCACCTGAGGTTTCATTGCTGGGAACGTTTCCCCTTCCCTCTTCCATTGAATCTTTGTTTAGTCCTGGGGCAGGTCGTTGGAAATCTGGGCAATATGCAGATATGTTTTCTTTCCCAGAAGGAAACCAAGCTTTACAGGCTCACTTTACAGAGGCAGCCAGTCCTCTCGGGCTGCCGAGGTTTTTGCAGCTCTCACAGGACGCTGCAAAATCCAGCAATCAGACCTGTGCAGCCGGAGCGCTTTCGGAGGGGATGGCAGAGCACGGGAACAGCACATTATCTAAAAACAGGCTCACACAATATGTTTGTGTGGACATCAGAAACTAATCTCTGAAACGGTCCCCGATGAGAGCTGGATTGGCCCGAGCTGCCTCCTGAAAACGTTCCAATTCCTCCTTTACATCCGGTGTGTGCTTGCTGGAGAAAGAAAAAGTCCTCGTTTAAATTCTGCACATGCATTTGCACTGTGACCTTTTTAGCTGTTACCTCATGGCTATATCTGAAATTGGTAATAAAACGCGACTCGGGATAAAGAACTGCTAGGTGATTTTACACAACTATAATTTTACACTCTCGAAAGGCAGAATGTGTAATTCCTTAAGCCACACACGGGAACCCAGTGATACTGGGCTGGAGTTTTGTTTTCAAAGCCAACACCGTGTGAATAAAGCCAGCTCTGCACAACAATACAAATAATGAGTTAAACAGATATGCACAGCTTTGCTGGTCCTGATGCAGTGAGAAACCAAAGTGAAGCCCCACTGAAATGAGGATGCTGCACTGTTGCAGGTGTAAACAGCTCCCACAGCAGAGAACTGGGCACCTTAGTGGTTCTATTTCTGCTTACCTATAACTCTCACAGAAGTGTTTCTGAAGCCTCCCAAATCTGACAGAGTTCCAACAATTTCCAAGACATCCTATTCATATGTGAAAAAATACCACAGAACAATGTAATGATTAACAGTGAGAGCAGACCTTGAAAATCATTATTATAATTAGACTCTAGCTTTTCTTATACTGTTTTATTGCATTCCATTGTTCTGATTTTAAGACTCTAGTAAGGAGCCTTTGAGTTAGGTGGTGGTCACATGCAAAAGAAGCCAGAATATGAAAACTAAATATTTAATGTTACTCTGCTTCCCTGTAAAGTCCACCCAGGCAGGGCTACTGCTGCACACAAAGAGCACTGAGCTCAGTGGGGCTGTCCCCAGCCACAGGTTCAACTTAAGTAACCCAACAGTGCAGATAGCAGAGAGTTATCAGAGAAATATGGAATGGTTTGGGTTGGAAGGGACCTTAAAGACCACCTCATTCCCCCCCCTGCAATGGGCAGGGACACCTTCCACTATTCCAGGCTGCTCCGAGGCCGTGGACACTTCCAGGGATCCAGGGGCAGCCACAGCTTCTCTGAGCAACCTGTGCCAGGGCCTCCCCACGCTCACAGGGAAGAATTTCTTCCTAATAGCCCACCTCATCCTGCCCTCCTTCAGCACAAGGCCATTCCCCCTTGTCCTATCACTACTTTGACCATTGCCAAAAGTCCCTCTCCGACCTTCTTGTAAGGTAAAACCATTCCAAAATCTTCTGAAAGAGGTGAACAATCAAATCCTGGTTCCTTGTTTAAACAGAAAGGCAGAGCACGGTGGAAAAGCCATTCAAAACCAGATTCTGACACACTCACACTGTGTCACCAAATCAAGCCAAGGCTATGGACCTAACCCCTAAAAAGTGCCAACAGGTGTTTAAAACCTAAAAAGACTTGGGAGAAAGGTGGAGGTACAGCAAAGCAACAAGACATTTGCCATCTGCAGCCACCCACAGGTACTCTAAATTCCCCACTCCCTGTGCACCTGCAGGGAAGGAAATACTCATCTGCATTCAGAACTGACAGCAATTGCCACCCATGCAGGTCATGGGGTGAGATTTAAACTAGAGGCACACTTTGTAACTGCATCAGCATCGTGCTTTTCCACTGCACATTTATTTATTTCAGCTGACAGCAGTCTCCCTGTCCAGATTTGTAGTGGCACAATACATTAGGAAAACACTTCAGAGTTCAAATTTGGGTTTCAGTTTAGCAATTAACACCAGTATAACAAAGCCCTTAAGCGTTTCTAGCACCTCCACTGATCTGAGAAGTACCATAACTAGTAACCCTTAGGCAAGAAAACACACTGAATCTGGATAATTCTGAGTTTACAGGCAGTTCCCCACGAATCAGTGCAGATACTGTAGTGGCAGAGAAACCCAGCTTTTGTGTTGGATTTTACCTATATTTTATGTATTGTTGGTTTGTATCTATAGCAAACCAATCATGGAAGACCCCCCAGCACCACTTATATTGATGTGAGCTTTCCAAGTACAAATGTTGCACAAAATTCTCTATATCTATTAATGCAAATATCAATCTCCAAAAGCATATCAGGTAGTTATTACACTTACTTCATCTCTAACAATTTTCATAGGCAACAAAACCAAAAGGGATCTTCTGGGTCATCAAATCCATCACACTATCAAATTCAGTTTATAATTGCTTTCCTAAACTGCTCCTTGTTCACCTCAGAGCCATATTTTTGTATTTGGCAACATCATGTTTCAAAAGGCTAAAAGATTTCTGCTTTGTTTGTGATCTGTTTAAATCTGTTCCACGTTTTTTGTGCCCACGCTGCCTTTTTGGCTCAAACACATCCCTGTGAGTACATCCAGAAATAAAACTGGTGTAGGTGAACGATCACTCAACCTGCATAAGAATAAATCTGAGTTGTAGGTGTGCTGGGATTTCAGCTCATGCTCCATCCCTGTGCTCACCTCAGCCTTGGGATGATATTTCATGGCTGATTTAAATGCAAGATTAGAGCACCTCGAGAAGGAGAATTTCTGTTTCACTGGCAAGTCCCTCCATCCAGCTCTGTCATGTTGGGTCCTTTAGGTGTGCTGGATCAATTTACCTCTCACTGGAACACAACACTGTGAAGAAAATAATTTATCTAGCTCCAGTTCCAACATTTGCTCATTTTTCCAGACTCAAATGATGTAATTCATTTAAGTGCTGTCAATAGAAAAAAAAGTTTTAGAAGAAACAAGTATCCATTAGTCTTATGGGAAATTTACTCTGAAACCCTCTGAAAACGTTTCTTAAAACATCTCCCATTTCCTCCCTCTACATCTGTAAAATCTGATTGCACAAAGATTTTCTTGACCCAACAACTTGTTGATTTTAACAGCTTCTAATACTTCTATGTCTCAGTTTGGGGAACATCTTCATCTGGAACATATTTTACTTTAGAAGTTAATTCCTGAGATGACATTTTAGTAGATGTATTCATAAGAATAAAGTATTATTTTTAGAATTTTTTAAAAATAGCTTAAATTCTGAAAACAACTGTAGATTTTTGTTTCTGTCAAATTTCATTATATTTTTGTTATTACCCTTGTTTTGCCCTTTAAAAGCAAATCCACTATGTTTTAATGAAACTATAACACTAAATTTTTTAACATATATTCTAAGTATTCAATTTGTTTAAAGTGCTCATGAGGATTTTTTTCCCCCTAGAGGTGACTCATTCTTCCTTTTTTATCAAATTATTTTATAGATTTTCAATATGTTCATGCAGGATCAAGTCTAATCTAAACACTGGGTATTTTTGCAATTTCATTAAGAAAATACAGAATGGAAGTGGCTTTCTAGTTCTCTGTCAAGGCAGAACAGTTTCCAGATTTTCTCTTTGTAATATAGACAACTTAAAATATCCTTTATCTTTACATTAATTCCTAATTTCCATATTAAATTTTTTCTGTTATTGCAGAATAAAATTAATACAAAATAATAGATTTTAAATGACAAAAATCTCCTTCAAACTTCACATAATGCCTCAGCCCACTGGGATTAATCTTCTCCACAGTGTGATATTGACAGTTGAATTCCAGATTAATAGTCACCTGTAAAATAAGCACCAAAGGTCATAATCTGGCTCCTGATCTTCTCCTGGTGTCTAGAACATCCAGACTGCCACATCTGGAGTTGGACAATGTCAAATCCCCAAATACAATTATGGTCCCAAAATTTCCTTGGGTTTCTGATTTATTTCTTTTTCAGCATGCAGAAGTGCTAACAATTTTATATCAAATGGGAAGAATTTTTTTTCAATTTAAAATGACAACTCACTCAAAATATTATTCAAATAAATGTGGAAAAAGCTTTCCAAAACACTCTCACACCATAAATTACAACATTCATTTTGAGTGGAACGACATCTTTTCTTTACCCAGAAATTATGGCTTAATTTTTATAGCTCCAAAATATTCTTTTTTAAGTAGTAATGAAGCAAACATTAGAAGAAGTCTCTTTTTAATTGCTAGAAAGCAAACAAAAAATTTTGTACAGTTCTATCTATTTTCTACTTGCAGGATAAAATGCTCCTTTTATACATATTTAACTGATAATTATAAAGGAGTAAGAGCAGCTGAAGACAGAAGGGGGTGGAGAAAAAAGGAAGTCACATTGGTTTAGTTGTAGAAAATATTTATTGTTTTATTACTATAGTTTAGGCATCCTGGAGTGAATTATGGCAGATGCTCTGCAAAGCCAAGCAGGGACACAGAGTCTCCAGAACTCACCAGTGAAATCTCTTTTTCCTACAAAATCCCTCTGGCCCAGAGCAGATGTCAGGCTGGTAATACACCAAAGACACCAACAGCAAAGAAAAGTTAATTACTCAGACTTGCTCCTACTACAGAAAAGAAAATAGGAACTTTTTAAACAAGTTTTGTAACAAGCGTGGATCCCCTCATGGTGTTTTTACTCCAGAGTTTCACTCCTTGGTACTGCAGAACCTTTCTGCAGCACCAAGCAGAGATTTGGGACATGAATCCTCAAATTCTCCCCAAGAATTCTCAATTCAACAAAAACTGACTCAGAATAAGATATTAATTATTTTTTTCCCCATATAACTTCATAGTGTCTTCTTATACTTTTATGTTTTAGTGTGTTTATTAGTAAATAAATGAAATGTACAAAAATATTAAAAGGTATGTTTATAGTAGTGCATCTTGCCCTGAAACAGTGGCATGAAGCAGGGTAGGTGAAACCACTTCCATTGTTTTCCATTAAAAAAAAAATTGAATCATTTTCCCTAAATGCCACCAAGAAAAGGCCAAAAGCAAGAAAAAAGTTTGATCCTGACTGTCCTTTGAAGTGTTTCATCTCAAAAATCGTACATTCATGCAATGACTCTCTCTGCAGCCATGGATCCGCATTCCCAGACAGATCTTGGTGTTGTAACTCAGACATCACAAATGTCTGCTCTCAAATCACCGTGTGTGTGATGCAGCACATGTGCAGGATGCATTCTACAAATGAGGGCAGAAAAATCCAAAGTTTAAGTGCTCCAGGTGGAGAAAGGAGAGTAGCTGCAAAACATCATCACTCAAACTTCAGAGGATCCTTTTCAACTCAAGTTCTTCACAAGGGGTCAAGTGTTTTACCCCAAATCTATTGATTAGCCCCAATATACCTTGACAATCACATATGGACAAACCATGGCTTTCAACAATTATCCTTCTCATGGTTTTAAAGATGACTTATAACACCTCATGTACTTCTCAAATATTGAAAACCATACAGCTTTTTCTTCCCAAACTTGAAATTTTACTTAGAAAAATTAAAATGGTTTGGTTTATTTTTTAAAATCTAATTTCTCAAACCTTTTGCATATTGGAAAATTTATCATCATTCTTTGACATTCAATTTCAGTTTTGACCTGTGATCACTTCTGGGCGAAAAAGCTTTGATTAAGACATTTGGTTAGCTGTGTATGTTATCAAAGCCGTGTGAGTTCTTCCCACAAGCAAAGTCCTACTTCTATACCCAATCATTTTCCATGGAGCACTCTCCACTCATCTAAAACGCAACGTTCCAAGCCAAGAACACATTTCACTGGCAGTTTTCAATGCTCAAGACTGTTACAGGGAGAATATTTTCCTGCCATGTTCCATGTCATCCCTACTTATTCACAGTGACAGGGGGATTGTTTTTTTCTATGCAGTCTAGAGAAACACTTACTTTAAGTGGTCTGGAGTCTGTTCAGAAAGATGGTAAAACCAAGAAGTAAGAAGAGGAATTGGAAAAATTTCAACCAGGTGAAGGGGAATTTGTCCATCTGATGAGGAAAGGTGATTCCACACTGCTCCTCCACGCGACATCTCCAGAGAGACAAAGCTGGGTTCGAGGTTTGCCGCACGTGAATCGAAGAAATCCACGGGCAGGAAATCCTGATCATCCCTGACAACTGGATAACGAGACTGAGCAGTCCTGGGGCTCGTGGTTGGATGTATTTGCACATCGACAAGCACTGGAGATGATAAACAGAAGAGCAGTGCAAAAATACACTGTGGTTGGCAGCTGTGGGTGAGCAGGGACTCTTGGCATATCCGAGCACAGAAGCTTTGGTGGAGGAGGATGACTTACCCAGGAGCTGCTTGTTTGTAACTTTGACAAGTGTTTTCTTTCAACGTGGATGATGTGCTCGAGCTAAATGTATTGTTACACCCAGATTGACAGCTCACATTTCCAGTCCTGTCCGTTTAACTCACGAGCAGCGGGCGTGTGATGAAAGTCTAATGGCAGCAACACTTTTAGCATAACTCTGAGAGGAAATCTTTCCTGAAACGTTTGCCCAGCTTGGATACACCAACTGAAACAGAAACAGCCAGCCTAGGATGAGAAGGTGATGTGATGGGTAAGTACATCACAACCATTGTCTCCTGAACATTGTGAAAGCTGAGGTGGCCAACAGAGCCAAGATATTGACAATTATCTTCACGTACTTAACGCAAGTTCAGCTGCTGTCCCACACACTTCTGAAGTGTGGTGAAATTCAGATAAAATATGCCAAGGTCCATTCTCCCAACCAAAGTTATCTGACCAGCAACTCAGGTCCACTTTACAGCCTCCAAACCTGCACAGTGGAATTCTTCTGCACAAAGAGGGCTTCACAGCAGTTGATGTTTGATATCCCCATAGTCAGGAAAAATCCAAAAGACTCCAAATGAGCTTCCCCAAATCCCTCCTGAACGGTGTTGGGCTTCACTTGGGCAGTGCCCTCTCTGATAGGAACGGCTGACCCAAGGTCCTGAGCAATTATGGATATCAAGGACCCAATATAACTTTCCAAATGTAGACATGTGAGCGCTAACGTCCTGGCCAAACACCAATTTGGATAATTATTTTGCCTACCTAAACGTCCCCGTTTTCATCAGAATCCTTCATTTCCAAAGCTGTTTTGCAGCGCTGTTGAGCGCTGTTAAACAGCTGCAATATCTCACCCCAGAGATGGCTGCATTTCAGTGGTGGGTGATGCTATCCAAAGAGTCTGAATATCAGTTTAATCACTTTGGCATCCTTCAGGAACAAAGTCACTATTTAAATGTAAGATTATTGTAGAGAATAAAATTGTCAATAAATGTAGTAATGTCTATCTCTAACTATAAGCAATTACAGAGCTAATCTCCAACTCTCAAAAAATAACACCAGATGGTATTTTTCAGAAAAGTCAAATGTAGAATATTATATTTTTTTGCATTTTTCAGTACATCATGATGGCAAATAATATTATGTGAATCCTGCAAGTACAAGAAAAATCTGCAAGTATAACATTCTTCTCTTCCAGCGAACATCCTGTGAATTCATAAATATTTACATTTTGCAAGTTATAATTATGTAGCAATGGAGGGAAAAAAAAAGAGTGACTGTACATACAAGTTTATAAAAGAACATTCATAAATTAAAAATGTGCATTGTTCTGAAAATGATACCTACTGTGTTTTTTGTGTCAGCCTGTCAAACCGTGGGGTTCCTTCCAACCTCTCCCTCAGCTGGGTAAAAATTATACTTTTAGGTTTGAACAACTATTGATCTCTTAGTGTTGTTACTATTAATAGTTTTAAATCATTATGTGTGAAGTCATCACTGGAGGGATCTGTTGAAGCAGCAAGAAGAGTGTGTATTGCCACAGGGATAATGTTCCTGCACAAGTTGACAAACACAGATGCACTCCAAAAATTTTTGGAATTTTGTGGAAAAACCCTCACCCACTTGCATAAATTCAGACAGCACAGTTTTATCCTGTCACTGTCTTTTTTTTTAATTGGAATTTTGTATAGTTTTCCTGTTGCTGCAATTTATGTACTAAAGGATGATTTTAGTGTTAACCAATCTGAACTGCAGGAGAGTCCTGGAGCTGAGATTTCAGTTGCAAGAACATCATTTTCCCAGCAACCAGCAAAAACTATTCATTGAAGACTATTTTTATTGAAGGAATTTTACCATTTTTGTTCATGAATAATCCATGAACAGATGTTGATTTTTACAAGTTCAGTTGTTATTTGAAATTGTTTGAATACTTTATACAAACATATTGCAACCTCTGGGTTATTTGTATTTTTTTTTGTTCTATTACAATATTCAACTATTCATTGTGAGATAGATTGTCTCCTCACACAAATAAATCCTTACCAATGTAAAAAAAAAGATAAAATGGTTGGACAGGTGACCTAGGTGTATTATTCATGATGTAAATTCTTTAGGGAAAAAAAAATAAATTACTTTATGTCCAGAAAAACCATCTTTTGCAAATAGGAAAAAAGAAAGGAGAAAATTATTTGCACAAATGCTTAATACTGGCTGTGGGATGGTCAATCCCTCTGAGTGTTCCTGTGAAAGTAAAAACTTTGCACAACCATTCATGCAAATAGATAAGGGTTTATGAATATGGGAGTTGCTTTGATATCTTAATTAATAGCTGTGAAATCACCTTTCACTCTCTCTCTAAAGAATTTGTTCAGTTGTATTGTTGAGATGAAAACAAAACCACGGTGGCAGCACCTTTCCCTTGTAGGTGTTTTCAGCCTAGGCTGAGTTTCCATTTTGCCTGGGCTGTTTCCCTGCAGGCAAGTCATGCCTTTCCTGCTCTTCTTTCTTTTCTAACATGCCAAGTTTGCATCCACACCAGACAGTTTATCACAGGAGAAGCCTGTGAACACAGCAGGTGACTTTTTAACCATAATTTTTACCTCGTTAGCTTATGGAATATCACCCTAATTCCAGACAAAACGATGCCACATCTCCCAAGAAGAAGGAAGTCACCACAAAGAGGTTTCCAAACCTGATTTAAGCATCCAAACATGAAGTCTTTTCACTTGCATTTACACAACATGAATCCTTCCCTCTTATCCTTGAGTTAAATCCCTTTTAGGTGCCTTCCTGGCAGTCCTGATAGACATTTATTGAAAGGCTTATTATTTACTGGAGCTGCAACCTCCTGGTTGTCATAGAGTCATTTAGGTTGGAAAAACTTCTAAGATCATAAAGTCCAAATATTTTCCAACCATCTGTGAAAATTTTACATGGTTCTCTACATAAATATAACTGACCCAACTATGCTGATCTTCAGGTCCGTGTTCTGGGAGGCAGTTAGCTTTTCTGAGAAACCACATTGAAATAAAAGTTGCCAGTAGGACCATGGTGACAGGGAGGTGCTGGCTGTCTAGATTATTTATTAATTTGGGGAAGGCAGGTGGGAAGGTTGGTGGGACGTTTTCATTATTTCTGTTACCTTTCAGAGCTTGTTTCTCACATGATCTGAAACATCTGAAGATGGTCGATGGCCATGGCAGTGAGGAGCCTGGAGTGACAGCACGAGGGATAATGGTTCCAGCTGAAAGAGAATCGGTTTAATTTGGTTATTGGGCTGGAATTAGTCCCTGGGAGGGTGGGCAGGCCCTGGCACAGGGTGCCCAGAACAGCTGTGGCTGCCCCTGGATCCCTGGAAGTGCCCAAGGCCAGGTTGGACAGGGTTTGGAGCAGCCTGGGACAGTGAAAAGTGTCCCTGCCCATGGCAGGGCTGGATTAGGATGACCTTAAAGGTCCATTCCAGCCCAAAACATTCCACAGTTCTGTGATTTTGCTCTTCAACACCAGACCAATACCCCTGAAAGCCAGAGAGGAAAACTTAAATTATAAGCAAAATAGAGATTTTTTTATTTATACCCGTAAAACATGTGAAGACTGTTTCCTTTATGTTTAATGCTTGGGCAGTTGGTAACGTTCTCTGTGAAGCCACCACGAGGTTTTTATTCCTGGCTCTTTCCCTGTGCAGCATCTTTGTGGAAGCTGCAGGCCCAGCCATCAGTCCAGGTATGTTTATGGGTTACCACATATTTCAGCCTCTCAAATGTACTAATCCCCACAGTTGACAGCACTTATGTTGCAGTGACCTGCAGTCATCTGATCAACTTTCTGAATACTCAACAGCTATAATCAAATATATTCTCATCTCTTATTTGAACAAATCAAACAGAAATTGAATACATTTTTTTTTATGAACACTAGCAATATGTTCTCTTCTCTGATAATTTTGACATTAAAATTCCATTTTAATAATCCCATCCTTCAGGCTTTGCAGACTCTTAAGGTATTAAAGCAAAAATTATCCTAAGCAGTTAGATTATAATGTATTTAAAGATTAGACATTTCATGTTGAATATTAACTGCTCCACTTCCCAGGGAAAAAAAAAATGATGCAGGGATTTTTTTCTCATATAATTTATACATTTTTGATAGGCTGACTATACAAAGTTCAAACCTTTTATGAAAAAATACTACAAAATATACTCATAGTTCTGAATTGTATTAAAAAGCTGTATATAAAGGTATGAGAAAACATTTTTGCTGACATCATTAACATATTTTGATCCCTCAGAAACAGGCAAAATGGCTGTTCAACCTCAATGCAGCCTATCAGGCTTCAGAGCTGAGACAAGATAATAAAATATTTGCAATCTAAGGAACTTTTATTTACATACCATAAAAGACGGCTCACACATTTGGACTTAAGGTTTCATAATTATATAAAATGGAGAAGCAATAGTAAATTACTCTGAAACAAAGCATGTTATACAAAAAAAAAAAAAAAAACACAACAAAAAAACCCCCAAAAAAACCAAACAAAAAAAAAACCCAAAAAAAAAAAACCAACACATTTTAGACTAATTCATAAGTATTTCAGGTATTTGTCTAAATCATGACAATTCTTTATGAGCACTCCCCATCCCTAGAAGTGTCCAAGGCCTGGTTGGATGGAGATCTGAGCAACCTGGAAGCTGCCCTGCCTCGTGACAGGGCATGGAACTAGATGGGTTTTAAGGTCCCTTCCAAGCCAAATTGTTCTGGAATTTTATGAAGGCCCAAATACAGGTCTGAATTCAGAATAATCATTCAGCCACAGCTTCTGATGTGGACATTGTCCCCTCACCACTGGCTGAGCAAAACTTCCTCTACACTGAGTAAAATCTCCTGCTTTAGGCTCACCCACTGCCTTGCTCTGAAGTAACTTCTCTACATGGAAAAACCTTCACCTGCAGAGAGAAGAACAAGTTTTCTTCTTGAAGTTTTTACTCCTGAGTATAAACTTACAGGGTGGCTCAAAAAGACACTAAACCTGCCATTTTCCCCAGCAGCAGGGGGACCTGGGGAGCCCCTCCAGGGCTTCTCCTCCTCCAGGCAGCAGCACAGGGTGTTTCTTCTCTCTTTGTATAAACAGGGGGAGAATCCTGTGGTCCAAAGGAATCTTCTTCCATTGGTGGGTAAACAATACGAGAGACACTCTTTGTTTCCACACTGTGTGACCCCACAAATGCACACCCTTTCCTGTGTTATTACTTCTTCATTTTTTTAACAATGTGCTTGTGCTATTAGAAGTGTATTTTGGGTTATTTCTGTGGAACATTTCACATCTTTTCTCTTTGTCCTTTTGCCTTGCCCTTCAATTTTGACCGTGATGGATCTAAGCATATTTAGGACATTAAGGGCAAACTAAATTGTTGTTTATACAGTTAAATGTAAAAAGCATAATGGTAGGGTAGTGTCTATATTCTGGAAAATAAGTACACTTGTCTGATTTTTATTACATATCTTCCCTCCTGATGTGTACTGAGTAAATTGTGGGGTCTCTGCTGAAAATGCAACATGAAAGTTTAATTCATCTGCAGGATCTGTCAACCTGAGCATGCACTGAGCAACTGAAAACAAAGAGAGAACACTTGTGCTTTAGGAGAGACACTCTAAGAATGCCTCAATGAACCCTGTGCCACCACAGGGCTGGTAAACACAGGTGGGTGATGGACAGAAGTGATCTCCTTCATCAACAGCCTGAACCTGGCATCAGCATCTGCCCTGGCTCTGCAGGCAGCTCCTGGGGCATTGCCAGCCCGAGGTAGGAGCTGAGAGAGAATCCCAGACTGTTTGGGTTAGAAGGGGCCTTAAACCCACGGCCCTTCCATGGGCAGGGGCTCCTTCCACTATCCCAGGTTGCTCCAAGACTGTCCAACCTGCTCTTGGACACTTGCAGGGATGGGGCAGCCACAGCTTCTCTGGGCACCCTGTGCTGGTGCCTCATCACCCTCACAGTCAGGGGTTTCCTTCTAATATCTCATTTAAACTCTATTTAAAGCCCTTCCTCCCTTGTCCAAGTCTTCCTTGACTTCTGGAAATTCTCCTACAGAAATTCCTGTGAAATCTGGAGACGAGGAGGCATTTTCCAAGCAAGACACACAAGTCTGGTGGCCTGTGCGTGCAAGGGCTGCTAATCCATCCCCAGCTCCCTGACCTCACACACACATGAACTGCTTTGCCTGCCCAGATGTTTTCTGATTAATAATGAGGTCACCCCCAATGCCAAAAACACAGCCTTGTAGTTCTCCAACACTCTTGGAAAGCCACGGAGTGTTTAAAGGGGATGAAAATTTTAAATACAACATAAGTATAAAACACAATAAATCAAGGGAATTTGTTTAGACGAAAAGCACTTTTTTGTTTTCATCAGCACAGCAACTGTATATTCCACAATTATTGTAATGTTTTCTGACATAAAACTGCTGTATCTGACCCAGGACTCTGGTTACACCCATTCTTGCTTTACAGGATGGTTCTTAAGGAAATGTCTGTGTTTTAACAATTCCAAGGGTAAAACAGAAAACTAAAGGAATGAAATTGGAAAGGGATAGTACACACCATTACTATATCTGTTCCCTGGTCACCATCTCCCCAAAAAAATCATTGAGAAAAGAGTGAAAAAGGCTTAATTGCTTGAATTTCTGCCCCAAAATGATGGGCAAAGCTGCAGAGACAACTGAAATGCCTGACCCTGAACAAACCAGGGGAGAGACATTGCTGTGTCACAGTCTTGCTTCTCCCTTGAAAAGCTCTTGGCATCACTCTCCTGCCCATTCCACTGCCCTGCTTTTGCTTTGAGACTTTATATTTAACCATAAACAACTTCAAGAATTCTGAAGCCCAGCACCAAACAGCTGAGCGTGGCTCCCACCATAATTTTTTGGAGTCCCTAAAGGCAGAGACCTGGAAAGGGAGATGCCAACAGAGACCAAGGGCTGGTCCTACCCCACCCAGGGAAGCACAGGCTGGGGACCACAGAGCCATGGGAAAAGCAGCTCTTTTTCCAGGCTCATGCAGCACCACCTATGGACAAAAAGACTGCATTTCTCTGGAGTATTTGGGAATGGCAGAGCCTCCCACCCTTGCTCCCGCAGTATCGCGTGCGCGGCCGTTCCCGCTGCCGGGAGCGCTCAGGGAGCAGCAGGGCTGGAGGCACTTTGCATTTCATTTGATTTAATCCAGAAAGAAATCTCGAGAAACCAAAGAAAGTGAACGAGAGCGAGCGTCTGGCACTAAATCTCGAGGATCAAAGACCCAGAAAACCGAATTTTGCATTAAAAGTCAGGCGATCCCCGAGGCCTCTTCGCCCGGAACCGGGTGCCTCAATAAACAGTTTAATTTGGGGGTTTTCTGCTGTGATTCTGTTCCATAACACACAGACATGAAATTGGGAATCACACTGTTGCTAAGAAATAACACCCCGAGTGGTTGTGGCTCTCCCAGCTCCTTCTGCTCGTTTCAGGCTCCGCGTGGTGTCGGAAGCCTGCGGAACCCCAGCGCTGCAATCTGGGGTTTGCCACGACCAATGTCTCTGGAACAGGGCTGCACACAAGAATTTAAAGGTTTGGGTTTGTTAAGTCGTGTTTCTCTCCTTACAGAGAGAATCTTGGAAATGTCAAGTGCATCACACAGGGACTGATATCTCCCAGTTTCCTGAGAGCATGGAATGAATTGTGCCTTGGGATGTGAGGCATCCCGTTCTCCTTAGTGCTGAACCCAAAAGTAACAACTTTCAGCACTGTGAGAAGTGAAAATGGGAGTACAGAAAATAATATATTTTTTTAAAAAAAGCAAAATTTATTTTCATATTTATAGGGCATCTGTTTCACAGAATATATTTTCATTTGTATTTCAGAAGAAAAACTTAGGGCAAACCCCCACAAAACCTCCCCAAACACACACAAAAAAACCTATGTCTGAGATGGAAATAAAGTCCTAGAATCTGACACTTTGCAGAATTTAGATGTGGCTTGATATAGAGCTAATACAAAAGAATGCCTCTTGAACTGAAATATCCTTGATGGACCTTTGTTCTACTGGCTGCTTTCCTAATTTGATTAATTGTAGAAATTTCGATGAGTGCAAACTTAGAACATTTGGGGTTTTAAATGGAGGATTTTCTGTTGCACTTTATGCCAGTGAGTGATAATGACATATCTTGAACTTCAAAGGTGTCTAAGCAATTAGAGATTCTCTGCAAGAGAAAATGCAGAGAGGAAAAAATAAAAAAAAAACAACCCTGTTTTTGAATAGTATTCCACAAATGCTGAATATTAAGCATATTTTGAGAATATTTGTGTAGCATTAAGTGCAAAGCGTGCTTTAAAATGATGAATAATTTGACTTTTCAGGATAGAAAGTGGTGCCGTGAGTCTCCTCTTGAGCCCATCTTTTATTTGTACAGCCCTATAACACCATGATTTCATGCTACATGTGTTGCTTGTTATATACCCCAAAAATTCAATTTTCTTATCCCAGAAGGAAGGAGCTATAAGTGAAAGCAGTCATTTGATCATAACGCATTGTCAACGTGAATGAAACCGCTTTTGAACGCTCTGCCACCACCCTTATTTGTGGCAATCATGCAAATCACTGCAAACTGGCCTGAAACCCGAGTTCCTTTGGGTTGGAGTGGAGCTACAGCAACAGTGGGCACAAAAGGAAGGAGAAATAGCATCTGATAAATGTTTCTGTGAGCGTTTATCCCTGCCAAGACAGAAAAAAGTACACAAGTGGTGTTGCACCTACGGTGCTGGGATATACGAGTCTCTGAAATGGTGATCTCTA
>WAAE01020915.1:578667-614841 GCA_013400495.1 Nicator chloris
AAGCAGCTCAGTTTGTGGAGATTTAGACCTAGATTTTACCCAAATTGTGAAGAGAAATGAGTGGAAGAACCAGCTAGAAAGCAGTGCTGTACACAGCAATCTTGTCAGCTCTGTTGCTCACCAAATACTTCAGAAGTTTCATGAAACCTACAAATCTACCTACAGAAACAAGCTCAAGCTGGCCTTGAGAAAGCCAATTCCTGCAAAAAAAAAGTGTCCCTGTTTACTAAATTTAGTCTTTTTTCGTACCTTTTCATGCTCTTATGATCACAAGTCTCCCATAATAGATATGCCTTCCTCCAAATCAGCACAGAACGATTGCAGAAGAAGTGAGATCTGTCTTGAGGCACTCAAAAACACACCCCTGAACATGAGGAGCTGCTGCAAACACCACTTCTCTGCCCAATAAATTGAACCCTGCTGAGGACAAAACACCCATTGCACAAAACCCTGAAAGAGGTTAGATAGGATCAAAAGTTGCCCATTAAAGGTTTTTAACAAAGACTGGTCTGGGAAAATGGGTTGGGTTGACTAAAACACTTGAATTTGGTTGCATTTAGAATGCCTTGGGGAGGAAAAAAAAAAAAAAAAACCAAAAAAACCCCCACTTTTTTTTTGTGGAAAATCATTTCAAAATGAAAATGTAGATGGTTTCTTTAAAACTTGTGATTCCTTCCACTGGTTTTCTTCACAAGAGAGTGATAGTAAAGGCATGATTTTTTGAAACTTCTACTTTACCAGGAATGTATTTTCTGGCAAAAAAACCTTGTTTTCATTTTTCTCCTGGTTCTGCTGATGGCATCCCAAGCACTAGCATGGGGAACCCTGCAGAGATGGGAACTCCCCCAAGGTTTTGGGGAGCCCCAGGGACCCCCAGCACAGGAGAGGGACTCTGCCAGCAGCCCCGTGCTGGAGGAAGAAGATGATTAAGCAAAGGTTGATGACTATCAGTTAAGAAAACATAAAACTGACAATCCAACGATCCTTCAGGAAGGAAACAGCAAAAAAAAAAAAAAAAAAGATATACCATTATAACTGCAAGGAATAGCCTGAAGGCAACATTTCAACCATAACAGGACGGCTCGTAGAAATTAATAACTATTTCCCATTTACAAGCTTTTGCTTTGTGTCTGCAACAGAACCATTCCCAAGGTACAACTGGTTATAGATGATAATTACCTTGACAGGTGCTGTATTAAATTCCTCATTTCTTCCATGTTTGTAACAGGAAGCATCAGATTAATGTAACAAAACTGGTGCTGACTGCACCTTTTTTTTTTTTTTTCCTGCTGAGTGTGTTTGTTTTCTCACCTTAAATCCTGGCTTTCCCCAAGCTGCCTGGTTCCTTATTCCATACCTCTCTGCAAGAGTTTACAGGCTTCATATATAAATTACAATTCCCCTTTATTAATCTAATTGATCGTTTGGTTCCAAATGCATATGCAAGATCTTTTGAAACCTTTTAGACCCCTGTGGTTCAATATCAATCTCAAAATATTAAAAGCATCTTGTGGAAAATTAGAAAGCAGATGAGACACTTTGGGACTGGAGATGCTGTAGAAGCTGAAACTTTTAAAGCAGCATTGACACAATTATTGAATGCTGTCATTGCTCAAAAGGGCTTTTTATTTTATTGGTTCTTCTGTAATTGTTTTGTACTTTTACTCTATCTGTGCTGTGCAGCTGCCAGGAATTCAGCTTTAATGAGCAACAACGTTTAGCTGCAATCAAACAAAGCCCTACACCTTGAGGTTTTGTTCCATTCTTCTTTTTCATGTTCATTTACCAGGCCTGGATATTTTGTTGCCTGGAATTTACAGAATGTTTGGGGTTGGAAGGACCTTCAAGCCCATTTAGTTCCAGCCCCTTGCCATGGGCAGGGACAGCTTCCACTGGACCAGATTGCTCCAAGCCCTATAAAACCTGGCCCTGAACACTTCCAGGGATGAAAATCTTCTTGGATCATTTTCCCTCATCTGAGAACAAGATATTTTGGAAGTATAGGTTCTCATTTCCAACTGATGAAAGAAAAAAAAAACAAACAAACCCAACCTTGAAAAATGGAACTTTCAAAAATGGAATACAGCTCTTTGCACGTGGATCGTGTTACCAACTTCTATTTGCTTACACAACCTTTCCCCTAGATTTGGTGTATTTCAGGGAAGGGGTATTCCCCATGGTGACTTTGGAGGTTTTGGGAAGCCAAAAAGGGAAACTTCATTGAGGAATGTACAGCATGCAGAGCCGTGACTGCAGGTGGCATGGTTCTTCCAAATGAATTAATGTCACAAACATTAATTAATTAATTAATGCTATTCTCATTCCTTGCAAGGACAGCGACCGTTTCCTCAAAAAAAAACCTAAAGGAAAAGTATTCCTCTCCTTTTCTTAATTCTCATCAAAGCACACACTGGAAAGGAGTTGAAAGGAATCCAAACAACCAAGCTGCCCTTTCTCATGGAGGTAAAAGCAAACCTTCACTGGTATCACCAGAGTAAGGGATGGTTGCTGAATTCAAAAGACCCTTGTAGGATCTTCCTGAAATAATCACTGTTATGAAGTTTAAACTCTTGTGGAGGACCTTGAAAAACAAAGGCCCTTTGAGAAAAAGGGAGTAACAGTCTAATTGGCCTAATTTAAAAATTTAGAGGCAAATTTTAAATATTTAAATTTTTTTTCAGTGGAGTGAGGTAGCTTAAAATAGGTAAAAATACAAAACATAATATTGCAGTCAAGTCATTAGGAAATTCAAGCAAAATAAGTCTGGAAGCCACATTTTTTTCCTTAATTCTTTGCTTAAAGATTTCCATGGTGACTGTGGTAAAAAAAAATAAAAATACCACAAATCTAATCAGGGGAATCTCAACAAAAGCTCTCAAATAACAATCATAAAAAAATAAACCTACACATACCATTTGTTGCATTTCACTGAGAGTCTTAAGTCGTTTCTTATACATGTTACTGTAGCCCAAACAAGCCAAGTTTAAAGTGGGGAACATTGGGCAGGAGACCCCAGTGAGTCCAGTGGAAAATAATAATGAAAGAACTCTTGCCCAGGAGCAGGAAAAGTCAGTCAGGAAAGTATTATGGATACTGTTAAGTAGTAATAAGAGGATAAGTAAATCAAAATAAAGAAATTAGGAAAGCTAACGATAAAATATTCAGAAGCTCAAACAATTCAGAGATTGAAATTGTGAGACTTTGCCCCATTTATTTGAACATTTTCTTTGCTACTTTTCCCAAAACTATTTCCTCTTTTAGGGAACTTAGTCATGCAACTAAATCTGTCTCCTTCTTTGTAACTCCAGGAGTGTGGAAATGGCTTACACAAATCTAACCCTCCATCTCCAGGCTCCAAAAAAGCTGCCATGAAACTTGTCATTCTTCATTCCTCAGATATGGAGCTCCTCCAGTAAAAAGTAAGACTCAAAGAAATAGAGAAGAACTGGGAATATTCACCAGCAGATGAGCTGGAAGATGGAAAATGCAAGGATCAGCAGGAAAACATTTCTGTGAAGGCCAGAGCTGTCTGTCTTTACCTAATTTAGAGTTAGTCTGAGAAATGGAAAAGGCTACCTGACCACACAGTCCTAATTCAGCAGTCAAAGGAAAATGATCATCCTGGCATGACTGTAAAGGAAAAGAAATAAGAATGTTTTTCTATATGTAAAATAGAACTTACAAGTCTACTCATCCCAATGTAAAACTCTATAAAAGACAAATTGTAATCTTTTGAGAAATCCAGCTTTTAGAACTCTGATTTTACCAGTTCTCTGCTTTAGTTCAATAAAGGATTAACGGATAAAAAATATTTATTGTGAATTTTTTTCACCAATCACAATGCTTTTCAACCTATGCTCAAAATCTCTTCCTTCTGAGACCTAAAACTCCTCCCCATTCTCTAATGTCATATTGCCCTTTACTTACAGAATCAGTAAGCTTGGAAAGGGCCTCCAAGACCAACTTTTGACTGCTAAACAGCAGAATCATGCCTGAAGTTTCCTCCCTCCACATTCACTGGCCACAGCAGCTGTGGTTTCATTAACTCCACTCTGTTAATTGGCAGCTGCCCTGCTCAGTTGACTCTGAGTTGGCTCAGCCATCTGTTAGCCCATCACCATAACACACCCAATACAGCCCATTTCTTTCCATTTGAGCCTTCCAGCCCAGAGAAGTCCACCAAGACCCCCTTGGTTTCCCAGTCCACAGGGGAGCGGCAGCAGAGGCTGTTATTTCATCAGAAATTCATAAACCACTGACGACAGCTCCCCTCAAAGCTCCTTGCAAGGAGTTTGGATGAAACCACAACGGGATAACAGGATAAACATTCCCAATAAATCCTGACTCGGCGTCACTCTGCAGCAAGCCACAGAATCACTCACCTGTAAGTCAATAATGAAGGTGTAAGATAATACAATTTGACCACCTAAGAGTGCAAAGGAGCCAGGAGCTTCTCCTGAATTTGGTTTTCCTCCAGTACCATCTCACAAGGGGAGGTCTGGACAAGGCTCACTTCCTGTACTCCAGCCATTTTTTGGGATCAAGACACTGCCTGCAAATCTGGATCTCCACCTTGCTGTCAGTATCTCCAGTCAATTGTAATCAGAAAAAACCCATATTCTTCCATTTGCTCCTACTTGTCAACATTATGATCTAAGCAAAGGTCATAACGCTCCAATATCCAAAATCCAGCTAATTGATTCCCTCTGGGTATCAAATCCCCACAGCACTGCAGTTATTGCTGCATCAATCATATTGCTATTCATACCAAAGAATTAGAGGGATGTCCAAAACACTGAAATCTCTTACTCCTCCTGTCCTCAGCTTCTCCTCCGGCCATTTCTAAGCACACCAATTTTCTTGATAACACGTTTGAAATTCAATTTCCCTCATCGGATTTGATTGCGCCTATAAATCTGAGCCTGGCCCCAGATCAGATTCCCAAAATGTTCCAGCTTCCAAATTCCTCCCAAAATTCCTGCCAAACTCTCAGTCACTGTATCCACAGCCTGACAAAATACCACCTTGCCACCTGTGTGGGGATTAGAGCACCCAAGAACCACTGATAACTCACACCAAATATTTTTACATTGTTCCCATTTTCTGTGGCCATGTATAACATTTCTACAACTATCATTTCACATCCAAATACATCAACTTTAACCTTTTTTTTTTTTTCCTGGAGGGGGTAACAAAGGTATGAGATTCCCAAACACAGGAGTTTGGGGTTTTTTCAGTAAATAATAAATTCATTCAAATAATGAGGTGCTTTCAAAACAGAGCCCCAGAGCCAGTTACCTGCCCAAGGAACTGCTGCAAGCTCGCTGCTCACAAAAAATTCACTAAAGCACAAACAAAATGAAGTCCTTTAGCACTATCTTAGACCTGAAAAATACGGCATTGAATGAGACTATACATTCAAATATAAACCAGGATCAATACAGTAATTTTGCTGATGAATTTCTGTACTCAAATATAGCACCAATAAACTCTCACTGAGTTTGAGAGATGGAGGCCTGTGGGTGGAGAGCTGCATCTTCAGCTCTGGTGAGTTGAAGGGCTCAGCCTCTCCCTCAGCAGTTCCTTCCATTGATTTTCTTCTACTTAGAGATATTTGTTCTCACTCTTAAGGTGATTTTATTTCTAATGCCATATTATTACTAAGAACTGCCTCACTAGAAGGAAATTACTGAAAACTTGGGCTCTACAAAGGGACCAGATACAGCCAGGGAGACATGAGTTACCTTGGGAATCCCTGTGGCAATCCTGACCTCCCACAAGACAGGAAAATTGAAGACATCAGCATCTTTCCTGGGAGATTTTCAGCAGCTCAGGTTGAAGGGGAGGATCAGTCACACATCAGCCTTTTGTGGAGCCCAGTGGAAGGATTAAATTAATGGTAAAACATGGTTAAAATGGCAACTAAGTCATCACAGCTGGACCAACACAAAACCTTTTGGTCTCAGAGACAGCAGCTTTAGGCTGAGGTCAGAGGTGCCCAATCCACAGACAGAGGGGGCACTTGTTTGGGGCTAATGCCTGTGGTTTCTGTCATGTCTCTTACACTCACACTTGTCTTTCAACTGTTTGCAAAGATGACGAAAAATTTCACTGCAGAAAATTTGTTTTCTGAAAAAAGCAAGCCAAACAATCACGGAATTTTGAAATTGGAATGTTCTCTAATCACCTGGTATAAAGTATGTCAAGGAACTTTCTTTGACTAATTAGAGGTGCTCTTCAAGATGGGATTATGCTTCCTTATCCTGAGCACAGCAATAAATAATATTAATTGCAGGGTGGATCCAACTCCAGCTATTTTATTGCTGAGGAACCCAAACAACAAAAAATGCCAGAACATCTATCAAAGAGAAAGCCACATGAGTTCACCGAACCATTCTGTGTGCATTTATCTAAAATAAAAATTGTATGTAAATGTGTATGCAAATTAGGTGTGGCCCTCAAGCTCCTGGAAAGTCGCCAGAAAAGCCTTTGGTGTTGCAAAGTTGAGCATCCTATCTACCATATGGTGGTACCTATCAATCTCAGGAGGGAAAAGATACCAGATCCTCATACAGATGGCACCCATCACAGTACCTGTAAAAAGTTGGGGGATTTAGAGATGAAAATGAGGCATTTTCGATGTCATGGAAAACATTTGGAGTTCTAAGCAGTGTTTAATAATTATTATTACAGCAATATGATATAAAAAGTATTAGTAAGCTGTAGCCAAACCTAAAATTCTTCTAGGAGGATTTATTAACCAAGGATAGAAAATAAAAATATTTCCACAGACATTTCTTTATGAATGGGTGCATTTAACTGGGACATGTACCCCTGGGACAGAATAGGTTCAATGACCTCAGAGCAGCACTGAATGGTTTGGTTGAAAGAAACCTTAAAGCTCATGGGCAGGGACACCTTCCAGCATCCCAGGGTGTTCCAAGCCCCTTCCAGCCTAGCCTGGAACATTTCCAGGGACGGGGCAGCCACAGCTTCTCTGGGCATCCTGTGCCAGGGCCTCCCCACATATCATCACCCTCACAGGGAAGAATTTTTTTCTAAATTGAGTCTTGAATCTGAACTCATTCTCAGTGTGAACCCATTGCCCCTGGTCCTGTCACAACAGCTCCTGATGAAGAATCTCTCTTGACTTTCTTGTAAGTTTGCTTCCATACAACTACAAGACTGAGTTAGATCAGATCTCCAGTGTCCCCTGCTGATTGCTCCTTGATTTTCATTAATAGTGCCAAGTCTCCAAATAAACAAACTGGATTTTTTCTGAGAAAAAGCCCCAATTTCTGAAGCATTTATTGGCTTCAGCACAATGGTTTGTGTGATTGTGCTCCCACTGCCCCGCACTATGATTGATGAACATGCCCCCAGCAGTGCCACAGGACCTAGAAAATCATTGAGAGCTGGTTTTGCACGTGGTTGCTGCAAAGTATCTCAACTTTTCTCAGTAGTTTGGGGGCTTTCACTTCTCTGAAAAAGAGTTTGGAGAGACGCTTTTCTCTTTTGCTGTTGAGCACTCATGCCAAAGAACATTCCCGTTCTCCCATGCATACCATTAGCACAGTGTACATCTGAAAAAATGTATTTATATATCTCAGAATGTGATGTGTAATTAGGAGTTTAGATGAGAAATTATCGTGGGGAAACAGGGCCTGGGAGTTGTATCATCTGTCGGGTGCAGCGCTCGCGGCTCCACGAGGAAGTCGCAGGAACGCCGCACGGCACTTTCCCTATTTATAAAGCACTGAGAACTTCTCCGCTCGGCTGCAAGGCCCACTCAGCCAAGCTGTGGGAATATTTCATAATGAATAACTCATTTGCAAGACTTTGACTCTTTGTCTGTTTTCGTGTTGCTGGTTAACGGCGGGGTATTTATTCCCGCGGTTTCTGCTCGAGAGAACCACGCGCTGGAGCGGGTGGGAGTTTCCCTTGCTCCGGGCAGAGCACGGATCTTATGATTTGGCCCAGTGGGAGATGAGGGTGCCCAGAAAGCCCGGAGTCCCAGGAAAGGAAAACAGTTAACGTTGCGTTGACAATGTGCCTGAGTTTGATACATCGCCGAACAAGACGTATAGATTTTGTGTAGTGTTGCCTGTAATCAACCTACTGTGGCATAATTAAGGGACTGGTTTAGTTAAGATATAAGAAATGAACTCTCCTTCTCAAATGCAAAATTGGTCAACGGGTTGGTTGGCTTTTTTTTTATTTTACTCTAGTTTATTTTCTTGCGAGCGAAGAGAACATTTGTAATTTCTGTTCTTTCTGTTGTAAATCGTGTGGCGCCGAAAGTTAAAAAATATCTGGCAAGCACACATTGCATATTGCACTCCCCATGATTAGTACAGGTCCATTGGTAGAATGAAATCAGCTCAAACAATGGGTAGAAATAAATCATTACTGGGTACACGAGATCTGAGATGGAAAAGGCACTAATGGTTGTTAAATGAGGTATATTGCATAGAAGGATTATATTTTGAATGGTGTTAAAATTGCTTTGGGAGTGAATATTCTGACTAATATTATTATTTGTGTACTTGAACTCTGACGTGATGGGATTTTACTCCTGTAAAGAGTTCATGAGAACTAGAAATAGATTATCAATGTCTTTTTTTTTCCTTTTACATTCTGAATAACAAGACGATAAACCACAGTTACAGTGTATGAACTGCAGCTTTATCTACATCTCTCTCTGAGCCAATCAAGAAATGTTCTTAGGTGGTTTTTTTTTTTCATAAAAGCATGTTTTTGTGTCAATGACAAAGGATTTCATAAAAATATATTGATCTACAAAATATAAATGATCGAGCTGGGATTTGGGGGGAGAGGAAGCAATGCAGAGAGAAAGATCTTCCAAGCCACGATGTAAATATTTACTAAATAATCACAAATCCAAGCTGGTTGGGCAGCAACCTAAAATCTTCTTTGCAGCTACATGTAGCTACAGAAGTTGGATTTTGATGTTCCTTGTGGGTCCCTCCCAGCTCAGATATTCTATGAGTCTTCCAATCTACAGGTCTGTTTTAATTATGCTTTCTAGTAACTGCTCATGGCCATTGTGTAAGAGACACCATCCCAACCTCTGGCTCTTGCCATCAGTGCCACATTCTTCCTCCTCCAGGGGGTCCTGATACCAAACTCCATCCAAGTGGTATTGTAGGGGATATCACTCACTTCCTCTCCTGTCCCTTCTTCTTGCTGTTATTTGGGGGGGATTTTTTTCCACTTTTACCTTTCCAGTTGAAAAATTATTTCTAAACTGTGATGCTTTTCTCTGCTATAAATCTCAGTTTTGGTACTGTGCCATTGTTGAAGGAAAGCTGGCAGACTGTCAGATTGTACTCGGTAAGTTATACCACATTCAAAGTTAAAATGGGACCATTTATCCATGTTTGTGTTTCTGGGATCATGGTTTGTAGAAACAATTCGTTCCAGGAATGGAACTTTTGTTATCGTTTTCAGACGAACATTTGGCAGGATAGGCCCATGAATTTAAAAAAAAAAAAAAAAAAAAAGAAGAAACCTTGAAAAAAACTGAAGAAACCCTACTGTGCCTTTTAAATTCTCCCATCTCTGAGTTATCAATAACTACAGTGAATGCTTCCCTCAAACTTCGATAAAATAGATCTTTTTGTTTGAGATCTACCTCCTCTTTTAGTACAGCTTCTCTCACACACAGGTATCAGTGAAGATGGCCTGAAGTGAGTATGTGATTTAAATCTTTTTTGAATAGCAATAGCGCGGGGAGGATATAGAATCAGGCTGAGGCTGAGCTAATGTTTGATGGATCCATCCTGAATGAGGGCACCCAGTAGCTCTGAAAGGCTTCAATTGGTGTATTAAGATGGGGGAAAGGATATAATTTATCTCAGATCACAGGCTGTAAAATCACTCAGAATTCAAACTTGCTTGCAAACAGTGTCCTTTTTCTTTGCCTATCAGCTAAAAGATGCTGGTTTTTTGTCCCCCCCACTCTCCCCGAGTAGAGTGGATGAAGTTTTTCTCTAATTACTAATACATTCCACACAAAAGAAATAAAAATTCTGGGAAGTAATCTAATCACAAATTCAGATCTCATCTGATAAAAAGGACCACAAGGAGGAGATTTTTTCCAATATTTGTTTGAAATGAACTGTGCTTCAGAAATGACGCAGTTTGTTTTGACGCTTTCAAAGTGGAGCTGCTGGGGGTTTATTTTTGAAGTGAAATTTGAAAAGAAATGGATTCAGAGTAGATTAAAATGTTAGAAAATTCAAAACTAATCTAAATATTTCACCTTGGTTAGCTATATCAGCTGACTTCAAGTTTTAATAACTAAAATATTCTTAGCAATTTTTACTGATCTCTTTTTTCCCTCATTCTCTATTGATTCCTACTTAAATTGAACCTTCTCAGGTTTCTGCAATGTTTTGTAGTCTCACCTGAAACAGAACAAATTAATTATTTTCCCAGCTCTATCACGGATTAATGAGATCATAGATGAATAAACTGCAGTAAATCCACAGATTCTCTCTCTTTCTTCTTTTAGCCAAATTTCACAACTTCACCTGTTAATCATTTATATTAAAGGTGCTACATATTTAGCTTCTTTTGGACTAGAAAGTTTTATTCCCACTTAAATTTCTGGAATTTCAATGGTAGAGTCACCTGATATCCTGAAAACATTCAGTACAAACTTTGAGATCTGTTAACTTTCTTTTGATGCAATATTTACACCACAAAAATGGCTGATTTTCCCTTGCACTGGAGGCTCTGTCACGTAATTTTGAACATTGATAGAAAAAGGAGATGATTTTACAGAGCAGTTTTATGTCATTGTTTCTCATCGGTTCTATTTCCCTGCAATTTAATGCAATCAACAAAATTTGAAAAGTTGCTTTCAATATTATGTAGCACCCTGTAATTTTTAACATAAACCTCTGTGGACCCAGGATAATTTCTAACATATCCCACTACTAACCCTTCCAGCTGGTACAGGATCTATTGATTACTGGTGTGCCACACTTTGTTTTGTGTTTTTTAGCCAATTTTAAATCCATTAAACTCAACTTTCCACTTATTCTGTGGCTCCACATCTTAACATTAACCTCTTCTAGGAAACCCTGTCAAAGGATGTCTGAAAACCTAAGTATAGGATGTCTGTTGCATTGCCTTGTCTCTCCTGGCAGAAATAATAGCGATAAAGGATTCCAGTAGATCTCTCAGATCTCCCCCCCAAATTAAATTTGTTTTCTCTAATCGGGCAGTGTTTGTCCCAGTGCACCTTTCATTTGATTCCTTAAAATATTAACGAGGACATTCTCCACAGTTTATGCCAGTGACATGTTCTTTCCCCATATGTCCCTGGACCATTTTTAAATAATTCCTTTATTAAATTTCACCAGCCTGCAAGGATCTGAAATTTCTAATAGAGTCTCCGATTTCCCTTCTTACTTCCTTTGGCTCTCTTGGATATATTTGGGTTGATTCTGATGTTTATCAATATTTTTAAAAGCTTCTAATCTTCTGATAGCTGATTTGAGTGATATCAGGATGCCTTCTAATTCCTCATTTTCAAGCTCTGAGATCTGGTGTCAGATTTATTCAAATGAAGGGGGCAGAAATTGTCTCAGGTAATTTGACTTTTTGTTTCTCCTAACTATTTCTGAGGATGCTCTGGGTCTATAGCAACGCAACAATTACTGTCAATGTCGATTACATTTAAGACATTTTGTAGAATATTTTTAGTCTAAATCTGATTTTGTGTGCCCACACCAGATTTATGGTTTAGAGTGATGCCCGCTAACCTTGCTGGAGTTGAGGTTCTGCCAGCTCTTCCACCTTAAACCAGTGCTGCTGTTGTAACTTAGCTGTGAAAAGCAGCCACAGGCTAAAATGAGGCACTGAAAGTTCCCTCCAAAGACTTTTTGTTTGGGGTTTTTTAAGGGTTTACATTAAAAACAAGCAGGCTTTTTTTAGCACATGCTTCATATGAAAAGAACAATAACCAAAAAAAAAAAGACTTCATAAAGGACTTTTGCAGACTATTAGTCCATAATGTGGACCAGACTCAGTGTGTGTGTGTGTGTGTGTATCTTTTTAAATTATTAACTGCAATGGGAAATTATTAGAAACAAGAAATTGGCAGAAGTGTTTTGTTTTCAAAGAACAGTTTAACGAGGATGGATTTTTTTTTTTTTAGAGACCAAACAGCCTGAAAACACCAGAGCCAGGACCCAAGAATCACCAGACTCATCTCATGCACGAGTTGAACAATGGTGTGAGGACAATGGCATCTTCAGCTGCTTCATCTTTGTTCCCACAACATCCCAAATCCCTACAGGTTGCATCCCATAGAAGTGACACACAACCCAGGATTGGAAAGGAGTTGTGCATCTGAATTTTACATCATGATCCAGAGGAAATTTCATCCATTGTGGGTGCTTTCCACGACTTTGCTAAGATATGGGGCAACTTTTCTACCTCAGACCTCTACTTTTAGATTTCTGATAATGTATTTACATAACAGTGGGAAAAATGAGACAAGGAAAAAACAATTTATGATTAACAAGTGGAAGAATTCCAGGCCATGTTGGATGAGGCTTAGATCAACCTCTAGTGGAAGATGTCCCTGCCCATGGCAGGGACTGCAATGAGATGAGACTTAATGTCTTTTCCAACACAAACTGCTCTGTGATTCTAAGATTTTTTTTTTAATTGCTTTTCTAAAGCACTCCAGAAAATTAAATCCATTCTTTTATCTCCATGTGCTTGTCACGTCTTCCCTGGTGCCACGAGCTGTGAACAACAAGCTTCATGTAACAAAACACCCAGGTCTTAGTGAGAGTTTCACAGCAGACAACAACATGCTCTGATCCAAAACACAGTTTTGTAGCAGATTTAGGGGATCCGACCTCAGGAAAAACATCATCTCCTGACCCCTTATCTACAGCACCCCAAAGTTTAGAGCAGCTCCTGGGAAAGGGAGCTCAAACCTCCAGCCCTGATGTCTCCATGAAAGAATCTGAGTGCTGGGACTGGGCCCCTCAGACCTCCTTCCTGAGCTTTCCACATCAAATAAAGCACATTTATTAGGTGAGGGAGCTTGTTTAACAATCAGGTTACATTCACTCACGGTCACCTGGGAAACATAGGTTGCAGCCCTTGATATAATAAATCATTATCAGGATTTTGCACACATTGGAACACATGGGATGCTTTGCCCCATGCTGTGTTTTATGCTGAAAGACCTGAGCAGTTTGCATCTGGATTTAAATTGCCTGTAAAGTTTTTTTTTAATATTTGTAACTGCTGTTTCAAAGCATCTCTGACACGTAGCTCTCTCATGAGCTGCTTGGGCAGCATCGAGATTTCCTTCCAAGTGTTTAAAGGGTATGGTTTTATGAATGAGGACAAATAATATTAATATAGAAAGAAGACACAGATATAAGCATTTAGGCACTGAAAACTGGAGGTGGTACCATGGTGCTTCAATCATTCAGATCCAAACATCACAGATTAGGTAAAACCAGATATACATTAAAACTAAACAATTATTAAGCTAATTCATGCTTCAATGTAAATTTCTCAAAATCACCTAAAACCCCTTCAAGTCTCAATAAATGTTGGTCATTTGAAAATGTTAGGAATATACTGAATGTATTCTTTAAAGCACAGAGTAAACATGGTTGTCACTCACTGGGTGAATTTGGCCAAATAGCCCCTCATGTCACAGGTTGTTTAATTCAAAATAAAGGTTTCAGTGAAAAGTGATAAAGAATAAGGTCTTTATTAAAGAATGATAAGAAAGGACAGGCAAGTTTGTATTCATTATATATTTAAAGATAGTTTATAGCATTGGGAGGGTTCGGTTTATTCTTTTACCTAGGCAACCAGGAATTACAACCATAAGGATATTCTGACTGTGTATTTTGTAAAATGTGCCGAATTCTATCATTTTTTTGACACCCACTCTAAGCTTAGCCACAACATGTTTCTCTTCTAAGAAGAAACGCATCACACAACACTGTTTTCAGAGAAATTTCAAGTAGTAAAAACTGTGCTCTTTAAAAAGTGACCCAATGGGGTCCATGGAGATCACAGGCGTCTGCCAACTTACCCACATAAATGATATAAATTTACACATTGGAAAGTCCAAACACTTGAAAGCAAATCTGTTGTTTCTGCAACACTGGGATCTGTTGTTAATAGGTATGACAAAGCAGTAATAGCATCCCAGCATTTTTTTGTATTTCCACTTCAAACAGCAAATCCGACTGAATTTACCTAATACTTCAATAATCCAATTATAACACTTTACCAGCAGAAATCACTGGTGCATAAGCCTCGGAGTCAGTTAAACAAGGGCTGTGTTGAGCTGCTCACCCGAGATGCGTCGCAAACTCTGGTGAACGACTCCCGCCGGGATCGTCGGGCTCGGCTTAGGTGAGTGGAAAGTCCTCACTTCAAACACAGGGCTGCCAAGCTGGCGGCAAATCTGTTCTAACCACGCAGTGAGGATGGGGGCAAGACACCAACCAACATGGGAAAGCTCCCAGCCTTCAAATCAAACCAGAACACAACCAAATTCTCAGCCTATGCTCGGCAGAAGTGGCGTATTTTGGCGTAACCGCCAGAAACCATTGATTTATCGGTGAAAGCCCATTTATACAAAATACTGTGTGCTCTAAACACAAATTGCTGATATTTTTCAATTCTGGAGGATTTAGTGCCCATAAGTGTCGTTTCATTTCTCTTTTCACAGCCATATCACTTCCTTTTACTCCCTTACCCCATAAATCTGTGCCCAGTGATGGCGGCTCTTGCATATCAGTCTAACACCCTTTTCCCCCCTGAATGTAGTATTTATTTAATGGATCGAGGGAACTATCCTTCAAACAGAATGAGATATTCTATTCACAGCTAGAACGTTAATATGTCAGTAAAGTTACTTGCCTTCAAAGTAGGACAAAATAAATCTTGAAGGCTTGGATTCGTACAGGGTTGTTAATGAGCAATGAGGGTGTGATTTCTCAAGGATTACGTGATCGAGTCAATTCCTTAAATTTAGACAAGAGTTTCAGTCCATATTTTAGTAATTTCAGCAGAAACACCATATGTTGCCCAGGGAAGTTGTTGGTGCCTCATCCCTGGAAGTGTTCAAGGCTTGGAGCAACCTGGTCTAGTGGAAGATGTCCCTGTCCATGGCAGGGGTGAAATGAGATGAGCTTTAAGGTCCCTTCCAACACAAAACATTTCTGATTCTATAAGATTATGATTAAAAAAAAATTACTTTCTGTGTGTCAAAACACACCCTGCTACTCAAGAAAGGCTTACAAATGTGTGATGACTAGAAAAGCCTTGTGTCAGAGTTAGCCCTAAAAAGTAAAATTAAACCACAGATTAAATATTACCCATAGAATAAATACTCCTCTATTTCCACAAACTGGCACCTCTGCTCAGCTCTAAATTTTCTCAGAGGTTCAAGCCAATAATTGAGCTGGGTCCACCTCCTTCTTTTTATTTTTGAGAAATGTATGGTTAAATATCAACTGCAATTAATGGTGTTTTGAAGGACAGATTATTACTGTAATTTCTGCTGACATTTTGTGTGCAGTATGTTTTTCTTTACTAATTAAATACCGTGAACTGTTTTCTGAGGGTTAATACATTTCACAAAATTTCCAATTTATAAATAAGTCAAATTCAGGATAATAATTTGTAGTGAAATGGCAATGTAAACCAGAGATGGGATAAAAGAGGTACACTGGACAAAAAGAAACATAGATTTTTATCTACTCCATGTTTGGCAGTTGACTGTGGAAAATATAATCCAGTCATAAATCTATGAACCAGTCCTGAATTTCTATTGCATTACTTTTAAAATAATTGCAGCATTTTCATATCCCCTAAAATGTGCCATAAATCCATAAAAATCATCCATATGTTATATATCTAGGAATGAATTAATTACTTTGCACTGTACTTTAAAACACAGATAAAGAAACTCTACCCAGAAAGTCAAAAATGCCTTTAATAGATGCTTTTCCATATGTATAATAAGGAATTATTGTACTGATTATCTAAAAATTAAATTTATATGACAAACAGTTAAAAAGGGAATTTAAACTGATGCTTCTCTCTCTCTAAGAACCTTTTTGGGTGCTAATATTTGGGAGAAGATGGAGTACAAGCTACCTGTGCTGACAAACCTGGTTCAGGTTACACCTGCTGAAAAGCCCAAATCTAGTGGTATTCACCTTCTAGTAATAGAACTTTGATTAAATGCTTAAATGCAAGTAAAATGCAATGTAAAAAAATATTTTTCTCATTTTTTAGGACAACAGCATGAGGAGTCTTACCTTCAAGGTTCCTTTTGCAGCATCAGTAAAGAAAATAACACCTCTGACAGAGAGGAAAAAGAAAAATTGCTAGGGAACACCTTTAGTTTCTTGTAGAAGCATGGAATTACTGAGGTTGGAGAAGACCTCCAAAATCATCCCGTCCAACCTTTGACGAGATAAGATCACACCCACTAAACTGTGCCACCAAGTACCACACCTACTTGGTTTTTTGAACACATCCAGAGGTGGTGACTCCACCACTTCCCTGGGGAGCCTGTCGCATAGACTCTCTCAAACTCATTCATTCTTTAAATGCTGAGATATATTTGATATCCCTGTGCAGTACAATTTCAAATTATAAAGAAACAAAAATTTTAAAAAGCAAACACAAAACTGTAGCGTCTTACAAGACATTTAGAACAAAATCAATCCTGCATATTCTGCGTATCCTGTCTTTTTAACCACATATCCCTCTAGTTCCCACTGCCCCTTCCCTTGTCTTTGAACACTTTTGCTGCACAAATTTTCTTAAAAAGAGACCAAGTGGTGTGTGAGAAACTGCAATGTCAAACTGAAATCTGGGTTTGAAAGGTCTTAAGGAGCCGTTTCTGATTAATATAAAGTTGTTTATTACATAAATCCATCAGGCTCAAAGGCAAAGAGTTCTGGGAATGTGGTCTTTCTTAAAAGGCTTATAAATTGGAGATCTCAGAGGGGTTAAAGCAACAACCTGACAGAAAGTCCCAGCCCAGAGAGCAAAGGCAGTTTCCCAACACAGAGAGAAATTTCTGAGATTCGTGGCCGCGATAGCAAAGGCTGTTTTCCCGACACAGGTTGAGAGTGTCCCGGCTGATAGCAAAAGCTGTCTCCCAACACCGAGAGAGACTCCCAGCCATGGGACAGAGGCAGTTTCCCCAACACAGTGAGCAGAGAGTGCCCTGGCCACGGGAGAGAGAGAGTGCTGGCAGCGATCCCAGCAGCCACAATAACAACGATAGAACCCGAGAGCAACCCGCGCAATAATACCTGGCAAAGTCTCATCTGCAGCTTTTCTGGCAGAGGCCCATTTTCTCTGGAGTAGCTGGTTAGAGGTGGATCAATGGATCGAGTGATCAATCAATCAGTGCCATTACTCATGAAACTGGGGCTTTTTATCCCTAAATCATATACGCATATTTGTGTCCCTATCTATAGGTTAGCCAATTAACTAAGTACACAATTCTAAAACATTCTTTCTGCACCAATCTAAACCTGACTCTAAAAGTGTGTAAAACTACAAAAATCTACACAAATTAGTATCAAAAACCTACACACATAGCATATCTATTAACGTAAAAAGCTCTATCTCATTAANATTAATGTAAAAAGCTCTATGTCATTAATGTAAAAACTTTATCTTATTAACGTAAAAAGTTCTATCTTATTAAAGTAGAAGTTTTACCTATTCTATCTGGAACTAAACAAAGTGTTCCATTATGTTTTTGTTATGTCTAAAACTAGACTATCAGGCCTAATGTCTCTGGGCCCTGTGTTAGCTGAACAGTTAGTTAAGGCACAAAGAGTATTTCTGCTTAAAGTTAAAACCTAAACTTATGCTTTATGTCTACTGTGGCTTCATATATTTCAGTTTCTCTAAAGGCTTTAATTCAATCCCTACATCTTTCTCTCTTCCTGGGGAACTCAGGGGAGCATGTACTCCCACACTGCAACTCTGAACGAGCCTGGATTTTATCAGCTCATCGTGCCAAGGTCGATGGCCAAAGCCTTGCAAGAACAGGCAAGATCAGGGATGCAGGTCTAGGTGATCACCTACCCTCAAAGGGCACAAAAATGCTGAGGAAAGGAGAGCAGAGCAGCTGAAAGCCCTAAAGTTTAGACATAGAATATCTGGAGGACAGCTGGAAAAGATTTAAGGAGTGTTTCACTCTCTCTCCAAGCAAGGGGTGCCAGCAGAAAACAAATGTAACCCTTTCTCTCTATATATTTTTTGTGACAAAAGCTGATTCTCAACTTGTGGATGTTTTTAATATTCAGACAGAAAAGCCTAACTCTGAAAGGATATTCAAGAAGTGTTATGAAAAAGGAGGATTGATACTTCAAAAAACAGAAGGGACAAAATGAAATCACAAAGGAGTGAGACTCATCCAAGACTAAGAGCAAACCCCTTTCCCAATCCAGAGGTTAACCATTAAATCTTGGATGTTGATGAAATCATGTTTGTGTCCCGAGACAAACATTCCTAATTAATCCCTGCGAAGGGGTAAAATTTTGCAAAGGAAGCACCAAGGACAGGGTGAAATGTGGAGGGTGAATATCCCTACGATGTTGTCAAGATTTGGGGGAACATTAAAAAGAAAGGTCTGAGGTGAAAATGCTGCATTATAAAAAGGGCAAGATCTAAAGAAAACAGGAGCATGTCTGCTGTGACAAATAACTCATGTAGAGGAAAACCCCAGCCTCCAGAAGGAGGTACAAGCTTTAATGGATAACTGCTTGGGAAGAGATTTTAACTGGGCATGAAGAGCTCACAGTGTGAAGAAATAGGACAAGCAACCTCAATACCTTCAAGAAATTATTTCAAAGATCCAATGAACGGTTCAAGAGCAAAGAAACAAACCACAGATGTGTGACATTTATTGATTCTGTGCCAAGTACCTACATCCATAAGGTTCTGGGCATAGGCAGTGCCAAGCCAGAGAGCTGGTATTGTTTGGGCTGCCAAAAGCTGCCAGCACTTCTTATGTGCTTGGGTTTGCACAAAGAAAAGCTTAGGCAGAGCCAGTGCTAAAACATTGAGACCTTCAGCTACAACTTAGGTGAGTATCCAGCCTCATGTGAGTTGTGCCACAGCTTTACCCAGATTTATATCTCAAACTGGGATTTTAGGAGCTGCTGATGGCACGTGCACACCATGCAGAGGTGACATCTCCAACTCCTTGCACACACAGCCAGAACTTAGAGCAGAAACCACATTTCTGGAGCCAGAAAAACAGTACCTGGGTGAGGACATCCAACAGCTCCACAAACACCTATATCCTGATGTAGTTTCATCTCTACTAAGGCTTTCACTGTGTCAGGAACCCATGCAAGGTGCTCTGTGAGCAGATCCTGACATCACCATGCAAATCCTTCATTTTTCTCTATCTTGAGGCCTTTTTCTTTAATGGTTTGTTTGAACAGTGCCAAGCATAGCTGAGGCCTCCTTGGCTTGGACCTTTAGGAATTTTTTAGCACAAAGAAACACAAACAAGTAGCTAATAGCAATCTGTCACACCTAAAATCCATCCAGCCATTGCTCTGTGGTGCAGCCCTGCCTTTTATGTGGTTTGTTAAATGTCTTGCACAGTGTGTGGGTGTTGCATAAGTAATAAATAATAACTACTAATATTTTTAATGCTTATAACAGTGACTAAACCACAAGCATGCTGACTAATACTGTCTCACTGGCTACCTCCACTGTCTGCAGTATAAATGCATTCATCTTGACTTCTTTTGAACTTGCTCTTTCTCATCTGAAAGAAGGCAGGGTCACATTAGATATTAGGAAAAATTCTTCTCTGTGAGGGTGTTGGCAAAGGTTGTCCAGAGAAGCTGTGACTGCCCCTAGATCCCTGGAAAGGTGCATGACCAGGTTGGACAGGGCTTGGAGCAACCTGGGATAGTGGAAGATGTCCCATGGCAGGGGGTGGGACTGGGTGAGCTTTAAGTTCCCTTCCAAATGAAATAATTCTGCAATTTTATGACTCTACGATGATTCTTACATGAGAAGTTACCAAACTAAATGTAACACAGGAGAGACACCCCTACAGCGAACGAAAAGGAAATTATATTAATAACATCTTCACATGGACATGCACAGTTTACAGCAGGACATTGTTACTCAACCAGCCAAGCCTTTGCACGTGTGCTACCTCCATCTTCTCCTTCCAAAGATGTTTTATTTACCCAAGGGGTCAAATGCATATTTCACCTTAGAAAGGGAAGAGCCAGTCCAGGGATGGGCATGTAGGGTGAGGCTTGTGTTTCATGTGCTTGTGCTTTTATCCAATCCTATTTCATGTACCTACTATTCCTCAAGGAGCTGGGGGAGCTGCTTCTCTCCTCATGTCCTCCCTGGGGCTGCCCTGGCTGGAGGGTGAAGCAGGTGGGCTTCTGGATATGGGCTCTGAGAGCCCTGAAAGCAAAGCACATCCAGGGGAAAAGCAGAGGGAATTGAGGAACAGTGTATTATTTATATCAGCACAAAGACATGAGTCAGTGCATGAGGAGATATCCTGAGGTTTCCTTATTGGCCAACAGCTCTGGCAATCAGAAAAGAGCAGGTGAGATGGAGGGACTCAGTTTTGACTCCTGAACCATTGACAGGTCCTAAAGGATCTGTCAAACAGCTCTAAATCCACGTTGTGCAGCCGGTCCTGGCGAGGCTGGAAGGACAAACCATGATGTGATTTGACACCTCTCTTTATCGCGGGCGGGACCAGGCCCCGGATTTTTAATGCTAATGCTTTGGGACATTTAAAATCCACATGTGAGGCTTGGCTCTCTCCCTGCTGTTTACATGATAAAGTGACACTCTGATTCAGTCTATCTCATCAAATTCATGATTTCAGAAGTTCCTCTAAACATGTCTGCAACATCACACTAACTTTTCAATACCTCCATGTCAATACATGCCAGTTGCTTAGGGTTATTTTTTTTCCTCTTGGAAAGAAGGTCAAAATGGCAATGCAAATATATTAGGGGGAAAAAAACGCATTCAAGTAACATTACTTGTTTCTGCAGTCAAGATGCCAGTCCATCTTTAAATCATGCAGTTGAGTATTCAATTCACAAATACAATGAGGGTACTTTTAAATTTTAACTGTCATATTCTGTTATGTGGCCTGATGTTAAGTTGCATTATGCTAGCAGTGAATGGGATAGGACAGAACATAATTCACTGCATTATAAACAGCATAACATAACTTGACAACTGGAATTTAAAAGGAGGAAATTCTTTAACCGTAGGATCATATTGTATATTCCTATACATTTATAAACCCAGCAGCAAAAGAGCCAAGCAGAAAAGCTGAGCGTGTACCTATTGCCAAGAAACAAATGTTGTCTCATTTGTGGGGCATGTAAATAATTTGGGGGAGTTTTCTTTACATTTTAATTTCCCGACTGCACAGCTGCCACTTCCCTTTCCGTGCTACTTAGGGAGGCTGGTGGTGGCATCATCTGAGAACTTTCATACCTAAGCCACAGAGCAGCATTCACTTTTACTGAAGCTGTTTTGTTTGCTCTGCTGGGCTAAAATAAAGAATGAAGTAACACATTTCTTCAACATGAATATGCTAACAGCCATAAATCTGCTCCCTGGCATTACCCTAGAACAAACCATAGTAAATGTTTAAAAATGTGCTCCTAAAATAAGCCCTGACTGAGCTTTGATGTCACTTTATTTAATTCACATTGGCATTGCACACACAGCTCAGTTTACCAGAGAGGATTCATTCTTTACTGAAGCATAATTACATTATCAGATATTCAGTAGAGGCCATAAACCACAAAATGGAAATTAGACTGTCAATGGCCATTTTATACTACAAGGATTATTGTATTTTAACGTTTGTGTTGTCAACCACTGTGCTGGCAATCTAGCATGTGGACCCCAATTTTCAACATCACTCTAACCTGAATAAAATTTAAATATATGAACACCAAATTGAACAATCAATAACAATCTTTTAAGCTATATAAACTTCTGACTGGCAGCAAACTAAGCAATAGCACAGAGGCAAATCAATCAGGAAGCTCTGTTTTCCTTCCTAGTCCTATGCATTGCAGGCTGAGGGAAACTTCTTTTGGGGCATTGTTTCTCAATCTCCAATATAAAAAAGCAAAAAAAAAATTTAAAAGTAGGCTCCAGCTTTCTCTCTCTTGCCCACTCAGATTTGTAAATAGAATTTATGGCACGCAGCGTCCTCTTATAGATTAAATTAATGTTATTGTAAAGAGGTTTAATGCTCAAAGATATTTATGACTCATGCTGAGAAAGAAGCTGTACTCAGTTATGATGATTAATATAATTTTCCCAAGTTCTCACAGATGAAATTGCTCCATGTGCATATTTTGAGTACAAAACAGATAACCATAACTCTAAGAAAAGGCAGCCATGATCGTGTTATTGATGCATCATTTGGAATTAGCGAGTTGCTTGTGGAGCACATGAAATGTTTTTGCTGGATTAAGTTTCTGCTCGATGGGCAATGGGAGAAGCAACACTCACATCACCCCAACCTGGGTTTGTGGTTTTGTTTTGGGCAGAACAAAACTTAGTGCTTATAAAGAGTTTGCTTTTACGGTCAACCGCTAATAAGACAGGCTGTGATTTAAAACTTATATCCTCTGTCCAGGGTGAAAACGAACTGAGATAGGATTTGACAACTCATATCAAGGAACTGAAGATTTACCAGCTCCTCAGGCAGGCGGGTCAGAAAATGGTACAATCTCAGCATTGTTGCAGTTAAAGCCTGGAAATGGATCACACAGGTCTGATCAGAAGAGCTCTCCAACAGCTCTGCAAGGTCAGGGAAGATTAAACTAAACATTTCCCAGCACATGAAAGATGTTGACCTGGTGGAGCAGGACCAGAGGAGGCCATGGAGGTGCTCTGAGGGCTGGAGCCCGACTGAGAGAGCTGGGAATGTTCACCTGGAGAAAGGAAGGCTCCAGGGAGAGCTCAGAGCCCCTTGCAGGGCCCAAAGGGGCTCCAGGAGAGCTGCAGAGGGACTGGGGACAAGCCATGGAGGGACAGGACACGGGGAATGGCTCCCACTGCCAGAGGGCAGGGATGGATGGGAGCCTGGGAAGGAATTCCTGGCTGGGAGGGTGGTGAGGTCCTGGCACAGGTGCCCAGAGCAGCTGTGACTGTCCCTGGATTCCTGGAAGTGTCCAAGGCCAGGTTGGACAGGGCTTGGAGCAGCCTGGGACAGTAGGAGGTATGCCTGCCCATGGCAGGGGGTGGAACGGGATGAGTTTTAAGGTCTTTTTCATCCCAAACCATACTGGGATTGTCTGGATTCTCTGATCTCCATCCCTTACCTTTTTGAGACTCAGCCCTCACTAACAGCAAATATTACAAATGTTCATTTAACAACCTCCTTATTATGGACTAAACTTTGCCATAATTAGATTGAAGCGCTGTGAGTGTCACACACTCCAGTTCCAAACTCTGAAATTTCTTTTCAGATTTTAGCTAATGTATCTGTTGTCCTGTGAGAAAAGCAAACTAGAGTCTGTGTAAAAAAATGGGGAAACTCTTCATATTTAATAGACCACAACAACTGAAGGCAATAATTTATTGAAACAGAAATATGTTGATTCCTAGTATTTCCCTTTGCATTTTTTACGTTATACCTAAGGAGCTGCTGAGGTTGCTAAGCTCAATAAATCAATGTTAAATGTAATCTGAGTTGAAACAATTGTATAATTTAAGTTTGATGATACCATAAATGTTATAGGTATTACAGACTCGATACCCTTTCTGCACCAATCACACTTCCAAATCTGGGTCAAAGAGGACAGAGTTTGGTCTGAAAGTGTAGTGAACAATGCACAGCCACAAATGGACTCATAAAATCAATGCTGGACAATGATGGGACTGAAGTATATTTTAAAAAGGCATTAAAAGTGCCAGAAACATTTGCTCCAAACTTTTCACAAACTTCTGTTCAATAGCCTGCTTCAAACATTTTTTTCCCCTTCTAAGTAATATTTAATATTATAGCCATCTTTGAAATAAATGTTTCTTCAAGGAAATACAAATATATTTCTCTCTCACTTCATCACATCATTGGCCCCATGCTTCAATTTACAGAGTCCTTTTGAAAACCACACACTCCAAGTTAATTGGTTTAATCTGGTTGTGGGGATTAGCTATTTTTACCTACAGTTACATATGAAACAATTATATATGAAATATTGATTGTTCATTAATATGGGGGGTATCTCCCTTGACATATTTTGTAAGAGTTCAGGCTCTGGAGAGGTCTAGGGAATTTTAACTAGCTTTTAAAGTTGTAAATGTTATTTTAAATTGCTCGACATCTGAAGTCAATATGAAGGTGTTATATATGTAAAAAAGGGATAAAAATTAATTTAAATAAAACAGCAGCATCATTGTGCTCATAAATACATGTTATAGTTCTTACAGATATTGCTTTCAATTTCTAGTCAGTTGAAATGAGAATCTTCGTGTTTACAAAGTATTATCTCACTCTTGGCTTATCTGGGAGCTGGTCTGTGTTTGGGGTGCTCGTGCTTGTTCACCATCCTAAATGAAAGAGTCAAATCATTTGGGTACGAATTCAAAAACAATAAAAACTGTTTTCTACAGTGATATCAAGAAATACAAATACCAGTTTTAAAATTCAAAGTGATTACAGCTTCAGAAATTAAAAAAATTCACAACTCTCAAATTAATTCAAAGACTGAATATTAAAGCACAGAATTGCAAACCAGGTGGAATTTATCTGAGAAAGCAAGAGATGAATTGTTATAAAGTGCATTATTTTTAGCCAATTTAAGCACTCAAATTCATTGGTGGAGGTTGAGAACCTCCATGTGAGGTGTCCATACAACCATTGTTGCTTCTGGAGGGGTTTTGGTCACAATAGGATTTCTGGTATTTCATTAACACAGAGAAATTCCATCCTCAGTAACAAAGATTTACAAAATTGGCAAAGCCAACGTACTACAATCACGATTTTTATAGGAGAGCATTATTAAATGGTCAAAGTTCTCCATGAAGAGTAGACCCATGTGGATCCATTCAGCCTGAAAAATAAGCAGTTCTGATTTCCCAACCCCTGCCATCTTAGGCCTTAAATCTCCTTTAATCATAAACCCCCATTCTCTCATGCTGGGAACAATGCACACTTGTTAAAAGATTAAAAAGATTAAAAAATATATTTTTTAAGAGTCTTTTTAAAAACAAGTTGAATTTCTCCAAAAGGACATTGAAAAATTTGAACAATGCACTTTCTCCCATACTCTTGCATAACCTGATTGCTACACAAATCCACACAAAATACCAAATTATCAGAGGACTGTACATTGCATCCACCATTTTTCTCAAGAATTACTACAGAAGATGCTAATCCAGACAAAAATTCCCAGAAATCCTTCTTCACCCGACAATTTATTCCAGTTTCCATCCTCCTCCCTCTTTATGATAACTCTTGTCAGCTATCATTATAAGTGAACAACACAAAGGCTTAAAGACATACCCTCTGGTTAAAAATGAAAAAAAATAATAAAAAAAACCCCACAGCTTTCAAGTGTGAACCGGATTAATCACACATAATAATTATACAAAGTGATAACACTTATTATAAGATCACATAAACACCGTTAAACCAACAGTGGCAGTAACCTTTAGGAAGGAAAAAAAAAATAAAGCCACCAAAAAGAATACAAATCAAAGTTTCTGTTGGGAAGACTCGCTGGCTGAGGCTTCTCTGAAAGCCTTAATGAAATGAGTGTGCAGCGTTTCAAAGCAAACGACAGCCACAGCTGATTTGCATGCTCCATACAGCTCCAAAGGCGGCGTAAAAACCAGAGACAAAAGCGGGGTGGGGAAAACTCGCGGTCCCCAATCTCTCATCCCTCAGCACTCCTCAGCAACGCACAAACCTCGTTTCCTAAGCTTGTTTTCTAGATCATCAATGTAATTATCCTGCAATTCCTACTCTCCGTATTAGCAATTCTTTGTTGAGCTTCATGCAGTTCTAAACCAACGCTTTCAAAGACTTTAATTTATTTTTTCCTTACTGCATTAGCTGCGGCTTCAAACACGTCAGCCTCTTCCCTCCAACTGCTTTGTTTTCTCTCAAGAAGCTCCACTTTGTTGAAAGTTTCAGTTTGATCTCACATTATCACTCATTTTTATAATTCCCACTAAGTATCTGAGGAACAGTTTCCAACAAATTCTTCATGGACAGCCACACACTTTTTAAGCAGAAGCAAATCCTTGTGAATTCTGGTACCAAGGAGAGGATCTGCTACTTCAACTCACCAAATGAGCAGAAGATTGTGAGGCACCTCCTCAGGGGCAGAATAAATCCATGGATTTGAGGATAACTCAGGCCACAAACGTGTTACAGCTTTCCCATTCCAAGTCAATCATTATTAGACATTTTCTAATGGGGGCAAATCATGATCTGGTTGACAGGGTGTGATCACTCAAAGGTTGGACTTGATGATCTCAGAGGTGTTTTCCAAACTGAGTGATCCTGTGATTCTGCAAAGATCAAGGTCAGGCAAAAGGGGAAAGTGGGGGAGCAATATGAGAGATATAGAAGGTTACAGAAGATGAAATGTAAGAAATTTTACTCTACAGGCAGGTAAAAGATGAAATATCTCGCAATTTTTCAATCTCTATATATATTCAAAGTGCAAACAGACAAGATTATCAAGTGCTATTGAGAAGACACTTTGGGCATGGCTTCATACAATGGATGTATGAAATTACAGAGAGCACAGAAAATACATTTTTATTTAAACAAAAGCAAAATAATTAGGGATGGCAGGAAATTCTGCAGGTCATGATCAGAACTGGTTTTAGGCAATATTCTCAGTATCACAGAACAGAGAGAGGGCTTGAGCCTGGACTGCCCAACATAACAACAAGAGGTGGAATTGATGTTGGTGAAACGAGGGGTCTGAGCTGCTGACAGAGCCTCTGATGAGACAGACAGCAAAAAAATCACAGAAATTCTCAGGGAAACATTCATACTGAAAAAAAAATCAGAAATAAAGGCACACCTGACCTTGCTACATGGCTGTACAAATGCAGCAGTAAAATGAAGTGGGTTTAGCCTTCATATTAATTAACAACATGTAACAGTTACTACAAGAAAAATAACTACAAATATAAGAAAGGAACAGTTTGTTCATGGATTTTTCTTGCTCTCCTCTTCCAACCAAGTGACATTTTGCTATTTGCCTATTGTCCAAGAAATTGTTTGGGATCATTAAATATATAAGGGGGCTCAGATATCTATATTTTACCTTTCTGTCAAATATTTACATGTCACACACAGGACCTCACCAAGGAGTTGTTGTGATTAGTTGCCAAGAAGCATCAAGAATCAAATAGGATTGTTATTGTTTAAGGGTTTTCCTGTTTATTTCTACAAACATACAGGATAAACACTGTCAGGCCAAAGTAAATTATAGAGTACACATTTTTTTTTCCAAAACTAATACCCTATAAAAGCCCAGGATGGTTGAAAACCACATTTCAACCAATTCATTCTGATGACTTGTACCATGCGTGAAGGCTCAAGGATATTTCATAACCCAGAGACCCTGTTAATTAATTAAAATTATAATTAAAAAGCCACCCTTGGTTTAGACCTAATAGTCGATGAAGTTCCTCCTAAACACACCAAAAATATGGTCAACATTTGGAACAGATCAAAGTAAGTTAAATAGATATGGGATAGAGTTTTATGAAACAAAACCTCAAATTCAGCTTAGATTGAAAGGCAAAAACAACATCCCAGCACCACACATGTACAGTATTATAAAATCTGAGCCACCAGGCCAGGGACCGGGTTTTGAGTGACATTCAAAAGATTTTCATTAAAATATATACTTATTTCAGTCTTTGGAGAACTATTTAGTCACTTAAGTGTCCCTGCCGAATTTCTTTCAGATGCCAATTGACAGAGCAAATTCATTCCAACTCAAGATAAATCCCTGCTTCCACTGCCAAGGGTTTTCCTGCCACAGACAATTATTAGTCTAGAGGGGACTTTTTCTTTCTCCTTGAAATTTAGCTCCTTCTAAGAAGCCTATGTTCTCTTAAGTACTTCATTAAACTGACAAACTGATAAGTCTACCTTCGTGCTTTGTTTCTTGTGAAGCAAAGCTAAAGAACATGAAACGGAAGAAACGTTCATATCTAGAGATCAGTAAAGAATTTGTTCTCCAATTCAGTAGCTAGAATAGAAAAATGGGGTGAAAAAATACAATTTAGGCCAAACAAGCACTTGTTTTATTAATTGTTTTGGGCTTTTTACGGTATTGAAAACTAAAGCATTTATTTTTAAATGGAACAAGTACAGTTATTTCTATTTGTTTTCCAGTATTAATTACAGCACACCGTTACCCATGAAAACGTTGAATGCATCCATGTTTGTCCCCTGTGCTCTGTCCTGATGTGTTTTAAGTGGCCAATTTATTATGAAACATCTGAAAATTTCCTGTGAAATAAACGACAACAAAAAGGGCAGAACAGTAGAGAAATTTCATCATTTAAAACACTTAAAATTGAGTGGCAAAATAAGGATAACTGATCAAAATTGCTCAGAGTTAGGCCCAAAGGACACAGAATTTGCTTTGCTGGGAAGTTTTCAGAAAATCACCGTATTCTTGAGAAACAGGATAGTCCAAGTAATAAAAACATAGTATTGAAAAGGAGAAATAGTATAGTAGTCTACAAAACACAGGTAGAAGCTTTGTTTGGTAATTACATAATTTAATATATCTTCCAGCGAGGACTAATTGATGTGCAATTCAAAATATAAAATTATGGCTAAAAAAACTTTGTGTCATCAAAAACTTGTAAGAAGAAATTTGAAAACAACATTTTGCTGCTTGGAAAGTTATGTAGAGCAAGAGCCATCCTCAACATGGCAGGACAAAATATATGTAAATGAACCTTAGGAGGTTCCAAATGCATTTATTTCCATTATGGTTATGGCACAAATAAAGACTTCAGCACTTGTGACCTGTCCTTTGAATTTGAATTGTTACATATCAGAAAAACAAAATGATAGGACTGCATTTTGTGTTGACCTTTGCATCTAAAAAGCTATTCATCATGTCAGAAGAAAGGATCTAGAAGAAAAATTAGGGATTTTTGCCTCAAAGGCAGCACACCATTATTGCCTCTCACAAAGGATAGTGTGGGTTTTACTCTTTAATTTGCCAATTTGTTAATATCATGGGAAAAAAAATTCTCTCAAACTTTCCAAATTCTGGAGGTTCGTCCGTTTGTTGGCTTGGGAAGGTTTGCCCCAAAAACCAGGAGCAATGAATTGTTTTAGATGTTGCCAAAAGATGCCTTTTCAGGACAAAGTGAGCACCTTTGTCAGCCATGGAAAATCTCATTTCAGTGTTGGTCATCTCCAATCTCATTTCAATGTTGGTCATCTCCAGGTGCAGCTGAGGGGACCAAAAATGAGTCAACATCACCACGGGACCCACACATCCTGTGCTCAAACCCCACCCAAGAAGGGCCCATTCTGTGTCCTGCACTATTCCAGAATTGCCATTAACAGAGAAATTAATCTTTCTGCAATTTTCTAATAGTAGAGGAAAATAGATTAGAAATGTGAGGAAAAAAACCCTGTGGACAAGGAAAGCTTCAAGCAAAAATAGGGTTCAGCCCTAAATCCCTCATGTGCCTGGAAATCCCACTGCATTTCTCCCATCTTGGTGCTTAATAATTAGTCATTAACTCCTGTCCTGCAATGAACAGAACACACTCATCTCCCCCTCACTTGACAGGATTGGGCTCCTGTTGATTATTTTAACAGACTAATTTAATTCAGGTTTCTGTAGTTTCTCCAGGAATTTGCCAAGCAGAAATTTATCAGATTCCGTATAAATCTATGTCAGGGGGAACTTTAATGGAAATGACTACATTAAGAATTCAGGATTGGGCCCTTAATAGCTGCTCTAATTTATCATCTTTTTAATATGGAGAAATCAGTAAAATGAAATATTCTGAAGACGTGAAAGTAATAACCCAATCATTTAATATGAAAGAATAACTAGACAATACTGCCCTGAAGAACTATAGATAGCCTGACAGGAAGGCACTGAATATGAAGGACAGAAAAGCATTGGTGATAATTCCAAGGAAATAACTGTATTCCTGAAAAAAACACCAGTGAAATAAAAACAAAACCAATCCATTCTTCTACATTCTGATTCATTTTTTGGAAACCTTCAGACACGGCTTTTGGGGCATTTTGAGGAAAGAAATCCTTATCCTGAGTCAGAATGTAGGAGAGAAAGGGAAGATCCCAACCAAATGCAAAAGGAGATTGATTCCTTGGGAAAAATTTACAATTTTGATAAGTTATGAGCAAGAAAAATGCATAAATTTGCAGTAGGTAACTATTAGCTGCGTTTTCATCTATAGTCATTATAACGCCATAAAAACATGTTTTGAAGGTAATATAAGCTAAATAATAACTGGGAACGAAAGCAGAAATGTATGAAAATGAGAGGCTGTCATTTCAGTCACAATATTAAAACTAAATACAAACTCTAGTAAAAAGGGAAATAGTCTGATTTACATTTGGCGCCAACACACTGCTTCCAACAAGAGATGTCAAATCCCTTTGAAAAGGAGATGAAGACTCTCAGCCTGCTCCCATCTCCAGGGAAACTGAGGCACGGAATTTTGCCTCCACTGGTGGTAGAGGCCAGAGGCAGAACCTGCTGGGAGGGGGAGCAGCCCAGGAAGATGGATCTCGGAATGGGTGTTGGTGGGAGAGGACACAGGAATGTCCTGCAGGTGTGGGCACACCCTGAACAGCAGCTGGTCACTCCATCTTCGTGAATTCAGCTCAGGTTTATTTCCTTTCATTGATGATTCCCAGGAAAGAATGGAGAGCTGAGCTTCAGAGGTTGCTTGTCCCAGGGGATTTGGACCAATCATGCTGTTCCTGAAGCTTCTCTGTAAAGACAAAAATCCCTGCCCAGCTGCTGTCAGACTGAGAAACTCCCAGGGACCTCCAGATTTTAATTCATAAGGTGGGATAAAATAAATATCTTGCCCTAAATATCTTCCAATATGAAGAAAAGGTGACTTTTTCCTAGTGTTTATTTACAAAACAGAAGGTCATTTCCACTGTGCAGCGATAAAGACTTCAGGTTAAACACATTTAAATGCAACAAAAATACCTTAAAACACAGCACAGAACAAAAAGGCCTTTTATGATTTTTTTTTTCTTTTCTGCAATGGGAAATTGCCATTTGCCTTTTTTAGTATTACATGAACTGTGACAAATTCATCTTTATAAGCCAAAGAAAGAAAGAAAGGCCCTTACCCAATTAAAAGTGTGTGTGCTGCATGCCCGCTGCTAAAGGGGCAAGATGCAAAGTTCCATCTGTGACTGCCAAAAAAAAAATGGTTGTGTAGCTCTGGAAATGCTTTGCTGAATTCCAGCAACACCACTGAACAATTTAGCTAACTGATAAAACTAAAAATGTTGCTAATTCCCATTTTTAATACACTACATTGCCTGCAACTGATTCAAACAATAAGCTAGCCAGGCTGTGAGCTGTTATCTGTGGCCAGTTGAGCAAAATGCTTTATTTGCCATCTCCTCATAAGCATAGATTAGCTCCTAAAACCTATTCTGCAAGTGGACAGCCCATGTGGCCTCAGAAGAGTTAAATTCTGCAGAGATTTCACCACCTGAACTTGTCAAACTTGCCATTTTCTGACAAAATATACATATGCAAAACTTCTCGTTTCAAGCTGCACGTTTTTCTTTTTTTTTTTCCTTTTTGATTTTCTTCTAAAGCTCAGAAGTTTCCTTTGGGTTGAGGTGTTTCTAAAGGTATAAAGAAAGCACAACCTTGAAACAACAAAACAAGCCAGAGCACAGGATGTGCTCTGGTTGCTTCCTGCACTGCTGAAAAAATTAGCTCAAATCCCAAGATCCATCCTCGGGAGCTTAATTGCTTCAAAGAATAGGAATCTTGTCAAATTCGGTCCAAACAAACATAATCAGCGGCTTTCAAAGCTTGTTTGACATTGAGGAGGTATAGAAAACAGCCCAGGAACCAAAGAAACGCACATCGACGGCCTGTCAAAATTTTTTGTCAGACATGATGCTATTATCAAGGCACATCAGAATGAAATAAAGTGACCTGGCTGACCACGGGCTTACAAATGTCTTGGGAAGGAAGGGAAAACGGTGAATCAAAAGGTAGCTTTGTTGAACGTCCCCCCAGGCCTTCTTATTGACAGGGATGACAATGGTCCCAGGATGCACCATTATCTATGACCAGCAAGCAGACATCAAATGCTACCGAGCTGTCTCTGTCAGAATAGAAAATGCTGCTCAAAATGTGCGGGGCTTGTTACATTTTGTTCAGCAAAGGTTTGTCAAAAGCCAGGGTCGCTCCGTGTGTGCACTGCCCTGAAGGGTAATTTTAAAAGGCAAGGAGAGATGCACTTGATTCTTCAGTGTTTCTCCTGGAAGGAGACTTGGAGTCTGTGGATGGCCAAAATGTTTTGAAAATCAAAGGGTGACTCAGAAAAAAAAAAAAAACCAAAGGAAAACAAAGTAAAGCAGAGCTAATAGATGTCCTCCACGGCCGTGTTGTCAGGAGGCAAAGCACTTTTCAAAATAAACAGGTTAGAGAATTATTCCCATATTTAGATGTTTTCTCAATAAAAATGGAGTTGATTTCTAATGCATCAGGGGTGGGTGCTACTGTAAAGGGATGACTCAAATTGCAGTGGATAAGTACACCCTCTTCAAGTATCTGTGCTGCACCATTATGCAGTTAATTGCAGGGAAAATATTTATACTGGCGAGAAAAGAATTGTTAATATGGTACCCTTTGGAAAGAAAAGAGAGAGGCTGTATATACAAACTCCAACCTCAGAAATGTTTGGGTAAACTTTGCTTTTCTGTGAACATCTGCTAAGCACACACTGAGGGACCAAAGTCCAAATGCACCCCACTAATTGACACAGAAATCTTTCTTTAAGGGCTACGTGGCTAAAAAACCCCCAAATGTTAAAACAAAACAACTGGAGGGTGAAAAGAGCATTTTGGTGGGGGTGAAAGGAATTATTCATACAGACATTATGGAGGTTGTCCACTTCTTCTTGCTTATGGGTCAGCTCTTCCATTCTCATTTTGTTATCATTTCTAGGGTACAAATTTACCAAGAGAGCAAAAAAAGGAGCCATAAAATCTCCCTGGTGCTGCCCCAGAGACCAGGAAACACAAATTGACTCTCCACTGTTAACTTTACAGTCATATCCTGCCTGAAAATGTTGATTCAATGCCATCTGAACCCTTCTGCCATGCCCCCCATACCTGGTGCCACGCAGGGGTCTGGTGCTCCCCAGCTCTGCTGCTCATCCCCAAAATCTGTGTCCTGAAAGCACCATGTTCCTTCCCCTCAGGCCTCAGCTATCCAGACCCATTTCCCTGCTGGCTTCTGCTATTGATTATTGTGACTCCTCAGAGCATGTAATTGTCTTGTTTTCTTTCTTTCTTAAGGAGAAATAACAGAATAAAAAAAAGAAAAGAAGAACCCCAGTTACAGCCTTTTACTTCAGGTTTGCGACTCCGAGGTAACAGCTGATGCTCCACCGTCCATAGCCCATGATTTTCAGGACAGAAATTAGGATAATAGTCTATCAAATGTACTTTTTCTCCTCCTAGGCCAGTCCCAAGATGATAGATACGATCCTTTTGTGTCTCATGGGACGTGCTCTTTTGTCCCCAAACACAAAGCTATTAATTCAATGCAATAGTTTCTTTTCCCTTGCCCTGGAAGTCACAATATGCTGTGAGTAAGGCTGGCTTGTCTCTCCTCCTTTTGGAGCACTCCTGAGTGCCATGAGAGGCTCTGCACACCAAGGATTTGCCCACCAGTACTTCTACAGCAATTTCCTCAAAGCTTTTACACCTTCCCCCTTGCCCTTTTCCCCCATTTCTCACTGTTTTTGTGGACTCATAAACAAGATCCAGTTTTCAACAGTATTTGGGTTAAATACAACCTCTATTTTTTTTTTTCAGCTGTCAATTATTGATATAGACGTGAATAAAGGAGAAAAAAAAAATTAATATCGTCCTCATCAGTAAATTCAATACTTGGTTAAAACTTCTGCATTAATACTCTTACACATCCTAGCCCTCAAAACCCAGATATCTTCCTGGTGACTTCCCTGCTGCAATACTCCATGGGAAATTTAGAGCTTTAAGGTATCTCTAGCATTTTGACATCGAAGCCCTCACAGAAAAAGAGTTGCCTGATGCCATCTGGAAGGAAAAGGAGGCACAAACCTATCTGCAATCCTTTTTGCCCCCCGTTCAGTCCTGCATCAAACAGCTCCCTGAGACCAGAGACACAGGACCAAATCTATCTGAACAGGGTGTGGGTTCATTGTCTTCTGGGCCGGGTTTCAGATGTATCACGGAGGCAAAAGAGGTGGCAACTGTAAAACCCTATAAAACCTTATTTATTAAATAAACCCTGTTGTACTCACCACACGACTCATTTCCATGATTTCTGACCGCGGCAACATCCTCAGCCTCCCGTCCCGCTTCCACAGCATTTCACCTTTGTTTAGAATCAAATTAAATTGGGGGAAAAAAAATAAATAAAGGCAGCATCGACTCTACTTAATTGTGCATCCCCAAGGTGACCAAAACAAACAACCTGAGGCTGAGGGGTCCACTTCACACACGAGGTTATTTTGTGTGGAATGACGTACTGCACGCCTGGGCGTGAGATTCCCACCCCAAAAATCAGGAGCACGACACCACCTCAGGTTGGTTGCCCTCAGCAAGAAATCTGAGCAGCACCTGTGATTCTCCAATGCTGGTCTGGCCCTGCAGTAACCCTGTTAATTTCTGAGCTACAGAGGGCTTAGCACTAATGACAGCTACGTTCTTGCTCTGAGGATAGACACCAAGCAAACGAGGATGATTGCAGATGTTTAAGAGTAAATGTGAAAGGAAAGGAATGAGCATTAAAAAAAGAAAAAAGGGAGCGAGGGAGTATTGATTCAGTGTGACTGATGTGAATGAGTTAAATGATTGACTATGAAGTGTGAATTCAAATTTACTGTGAATGGAATTTACTGTGAGTGGAACAGAGTATGCATGACCATGACTGAGTGTGACTAGGTATCATTAGGAAGAACTAAGCGAATATGAGTGGAAAGCACTGATTATCTCCCCTGTAATCTATAAATAAACAGTGGTGCAGGAAGTTTTGAAAAATGTATTTAATAAGGGATTTCCACTGCCTGAATAAACTTGCTGAGGCCAGACAGCCTGATCTGGAGGAAAATGTATCATTTTACTCAAAGGTCTGTCATGTAATAATATGTGAGTTCATAGCTGACAGGAACAAAATAGGCCTGAATTTACAGCAAAATGGAACCTCTGGACTGATAATAAACGTCTTTCCAATTACAAATTTACTAACTTATATGATGCCAATTATCCCCTCTTCTGCTCGTGGGTATTTTCCTAACATAACACGTTTAAAATCAGAAATGTGGACGTTCAGGACCTGCAAATTTGGGGACCGATGCTGTCGCCTGCAGATCAGTATGATGAAGTTTTATGAGCACAAAAGAACTGTCCTTTGGCCCAGTGAGCAAATCCTTCATTTGCACCTTTGTGCAGAGCTGCAGAACTGAGCCTGTGGTTGCTCCAGTTTAATTCAGGGAGAGCAAAGTTTACATCCCAGGCTCTCAGACCCCATGGCAAAAAATATCTCAGTCTGTTCTCAGCTGCTGCCCTTTCTCCGCAATTGTGTCTGCTTGCCTTCCCAAGTTTGGCTACAAATCAGGCTAACAAAGTCTTTGTCCCCAAAGGTCTGTGCAAATAAATGTTGATTTTAAGGGTGGTTCAAAGCAATGATTAAATCCTAGAGGCTGGTGTAACAAACATGAGTTTTACCACTTAATTCAGCTTTTTTGCCTTAATTAGGTGTTTTCTTCTCCAGAAATCTTCTGCTTTCCTTACTAGTCAAACATTCATCAGAAGTCATGGGGATTTTTTTTTGTGTC
>WAAE01020916.1:0-23711 GCA_013400495.1 Nicator chloris
TAATAGTATTTTTATTATCTGTTCTGTCCTTATTGTCCTTATTTGTAGAGTTCAAAGATTCAGATCAGAAAGGCATTTCAGCTTTGTTGGCTCAGCTTGCAGGGAAGGTTGCAGTTTGTTCCAGCAATGAGCAATGTCAAGGTAGTTTGGTTTCATTCTAATGTTAAACACACGTTAAAAGAATGAAAAGCTTTCTGCAAGTAAGGAAGTATTATTGCATTGTAAGTCCTTATGCTGTAATATTTAGATTCAAAGGCAATTTAGGTTATTTTGTGCAAATCTAAGTTGTGACTTCTTTGTGACCTAGAAATTCACTAAGATGGTTAATGGGTTCATTAGGAAAGGAAGTTTCTCTAGCACCTTCTCATTTCATTCATAACTCTCGTAGTAAAGAGTAGAAGTATGGCTTCTGTAATAAATCATTGTGCCAACTTCTCGTGTCACTGTGAATGTGCAGTTGACAGAACACCTCAGCACATTCTATTTTGGTGTGGGACACAACTCTTGAAACCAAGCTCATCTGTGAGTGTTACAAATTGTCATTCAGAGTAGCCAGTGCAGAGTGTTGTCATCTGCAAAGTCAGCTATGAAACAAGATATGCTAGGTTTGCCTTTGAGCTGAGATATGCACTTGCTGAGCTAGCAGAAAGTTTATATGCTCTTTATGGAGCTCTTATGTCTTCCAACCCACACTTCCACTGACTTGTTCTGAAGCACAGCTATGGTTTCAATGTGCTCAGTAATGAGGATTAATAATGATATTTCAATGCAGTATGTCTAGTCACTGCTGAACACTGTACGAGGCATTAGGATGGAGCGTTAGGACTATGTGGCTACACAAAGCCTCCAGCCTGGAAACTTCCCTTCCGGCACCCATCCCTACAATTTCTGCTTTGTTGCGGCCTGTCTCCCAGTGTTCTGTCCCTGTACAAGCCAAAATGATTGATGCCTCTGCCACAAAACAAATTCCTGCATGGCCCAGAAAGGATGAAGGGATTGTTTGTTCCACCAACCCCAATGGTTCTGGTACCCAAACCACATGTGTCCTTGTGTGCTGTTTGGTGAAGGGCTCAACTCTCGCTTGGTCATAATGAGGTGAAAATTGCCTTAACGTGTGGAAACATCCCAGATCTCTGTCAGAAGTAGAATTAAAATTTAACATGAACAGTACAGTGTGATGTTTGATTAAAGTGCACACTCAATGCTGCTGAAAATTGTTTTGGAAAATCTCTTTCATAATTTAATGTGCTGTGAGGCCTGCTCTTTAAATCACTCTGTTGTGTACAGGTGAGTAGTGAGGAAAATACCTTTCTCCTCAAATTTTAACTCAGTCTAATAGTGAAAACTGTCTTGAAAAACTTTGTGTTACCTTTGGTGCAAATTCAGGTTCTGCACTGAGTACTCAGTGGTTTTTCTGATGAGTGCTTGAGTCTCAAAATTGCCATTTCCAGCCATTTAAGTGACTCTTTTACAGGCTTTGAAAAAGCTGGCAGAAAGTAAAATTGATTGAATAGGACAAGGCCAAGCAGGATAGGAGGATGCTGAGGAGCAGGGAGTAATGTCTGTGTAGAAAGTCTGGGGTTCCAGGCTTGTTCTGTAGCTGTATTTGGGCAAAAGCATGTTGTTGACAAAAATTTAATTAAGAAGCTGGGGAGGAAGAGACCTGTTTCCTGCTTCTCTACCAACATGGTGCTGCTGTTGGTTTCAGATCCTGAAGAACATGGAGTCTTCCAGAATTGTTCAGCCCCACTTCCTGGAGTTCTTGCTGTCTCTTGGCTGGTCTGTTGACATTGGGAAACACCCTGGGTGGACTGGTCACGTCTCAACAAGCTGGTCAATCAACAGCTGCAGTGATGAAGAGGGACCTGAACAAGGTAAGACATGTAAGACATAGTGAGTGTCTTTTGTAGTAAATTAAAATGTTTAGGCTCCTTTAGAGAACAGTTTTCTTGTTCCTGTGTACCTGTCTGAACACTGGCCTTTTTTTTTTTTTGGATAAATGATGTTTGCTAGAAAGCAATGTGTAAATATTAAATTAAGCTTCAAGTCAGAGTGAGCAAAACTAATATCTGTATGTTGTTGGGAGGAAGTAGCCTCAGGAAAAAAAAACAACCTCTGGCCTTTATTTTTCAACATTTGATGAGTCTTTATTATATTATCCCAAACCTGTATTCAGGTGAAATTGGTTGCAGATTGTTCTGTGTATTGGCAAATAGGCTTGAAATACTGTGATTTTTTTTTTAAGTGTTCTGTAAGTAGATAAAATGAAATATTGATTCAAGCTGCTGTTTAAGGGGTCCTGGAGGTGTTGGAACCCATACGTGGCTCTCTCTCTTGGTTCATTGACTCTGCTTTTTTCCACTAGAGCAACTCCTCCCCTGAGCTTGTCATACATCACACTCTTCCCATTCTGTCACCCAGAATGATCCTCAGGAATGTGAGCTGTTATCCCAGGATGGGAAACTGGGGTTTGGGTTAGCTTCTCCCTTGGACAACTTGATCAGATTCCCTTGGAATTGGTAGTGTCACTTGGTTCAGTGTCACTGTCCAAGCCCCAGACCTGTTCTGGGTGATCTCCTGAGCCACAGCCTCTGGTGGGCCACCCAAAGGCAGTGGTAAGGCTGATGCAGCTTGTTCATCATCCTTGACCTGATGTTGGCATCAGGTGTGACACCATTACAGCTGCAGGTGCTTAAGCAGCACTTGCTCTGCTGTCCATTCACTGTGTCTTAGGAGTGCCCTTCACCTGTATCTGCAGCCAGCTGGAGGCTTCTCCCTTAAGTTATGGAATAAAAGTACAAACCACAGAAGGCTGAAAGTGTTGGGGAGAGGTTAGAGTACAGAGTTGCTTTCTCTGAGCAAGTCAGGATGGATCACAAAATTGCCAGGTCTGGATTTAGTTTTGCCTAAAGGACAGGGTCAGGCTGTGCTTTCTCAGAGGCAGAGCCCTCTGACCTCCCTTTGCAGTGGCTATGCCAGAACAACTGTAGAAGGCAGGTCCCTGAATTAGCAAGGGACATGGTTTGATGTGGACTTTGCAACTTTAACTTTTGTAGCCATTTGAATGAAAACACAGACCACTAAATAGCTGAATTAATTCAACCAGCTTGGGGAAGAAGGAAACAGAAAAAGCATTCAGAAATGGAAGGGAGGAATGGCAGGTTACTTCTAATCTGGTTCTGCTGGTGAATGGGCTGGAGCACAAGTCCAATGAGGAGCAGCTGAGGGAGCTGAGAGGGCTCAGCGTGGAGAAAAGGTAGAGACCAAGAAGGTCTCTCCTGGGCTTCAACCCCCTGAAAACATTGTAGCCAGGTCAGGGTCAGTATCCCATGTAATAAACGAGAGGAAACAGCCTCAGTGCAGGTTTAAGTTGGATATTAGGGAAAATTTCTTTATGGAAGGGGTGGTCTGGCGTTACCACAGACTGCCCAGAACAGTGGTGGAGTCACCATCCCTATTGCATTTTTAAAGGAGGGATTTAACAGCTGTGCAGATGTGGGACTTGAGGACATGGATTAGTGGTGAGTTTGGCAGTGCTGAGGTAACAGTTGGACTCAATGATCTCCAGCCTAAATGATTCTGTGAGTCTAAAATAGCTTCCAGTGAGTTGTGGTTAAAATAATTCCATGGGAATGTTTCCCTGCAGCACCCCCAAAATCAAAGAAATTCCTAAAGAGCTGGGTTTGAGTGGTGCTGCTCCTTGGGAGCCTGTGTACTGGAGATGTGGGAACCTTTTCCTGATGCTGAGGAATGGCTTGGAGTCTTTAACATGCCTTTGGCCACTTCTCTGTCAGTATGCTGAATTTCACTGCTCCAGTGGCTTTTCTGAGGCAGTTATCCCAGGAACCCTTCTGTAAACTGGGTCAGAGAAATAATTCATTTTAAAGTCCTTGCTAGTCTTTCTGGAAGTGACATGGGGAAGAAAAAGTGCGGAGGGAAGTTCTTTCTCTACTCAGAAGGCCTGTGTTGGCCAGTTCTGGTGAAGGAATCAGTGGGGACTGAGAATGAGGAGCTTTTTAGAACTGAAAGGAGACAGATCTTTTTCTAACTCTGCTTGACAGAGAAAAGACCAAAGAGAGCCTGTAGAAACTGGCTTGAATTCTAGAATAGTGTCAGACTGAAGTGATAAGTGTTGGAGTCCTTTGGAAATGGAATGACTAACTGAATGATGTTGCTAGATGGAATGCTCAGAAATAGATAGATGTGTTCTTGTGGCAGATGTGCTTACTAGAGTACTAGGAAATAAACAATACAGTACATTGGAAATGTGTTCAAAATGAAGCCACTTCCAACCCAAAATGCCTCTTCCTTCAAGATAGTAAAAACATTTATCTGAGAAGGGTTGTTAGCCATGAGATTTGACTCCTTTCATTTTAAAATCAGATTTGCATGATTTCTGCTCATTGATTGCACCTTGTATTTGAAAGTAATTTCTGATGCAGTGTGTAAAGAAGTAGAGCTTCCTTCTGCGTAAACTTTCCTTTTCTGTCCATTTCAGATGATCTAATTATCTCAGAAGATGTTGGGGCAAGTATCTTCAATGGGCAGAAGAAGGTGCTGTATTATGCGGATGCCCTGACAGAAATTGCCTTTGTTGTCCCATCACCAGTGGAATCCCTGAGTAAGTTCTCTCTGTACATGCTCTATATAAAAATGAAACCAACTTTCTTTTGTTTGAGAGCTCTTTCAGAAGCAAAACCTAAATTAACTAAATAGTGTGCTCAGCAAGATCCTTGTCAGAAAGGTGTGGATGTTTAAATTAGAGCATACTAATCCTTAGACTCCTTCCTGATGTGGCATCTGTTCTGTCTTTCTCACTCTGAGCCTCAGTAGATGTCCAGGCATGCACGGCAGTTTTGTTGTTGCCAGGGTGCTTTAGGTTGAACGTGTGGTTCACCATTAACTGGTGATGCCTATTGTTTTTTCCCTTTCCTGTCAGTTATGTGCTCCTGCAGCACATGGAGGAGTGTTGGTACCACTGCTAAGTAGCGAAGTAACAGCTTTCATGGCATCTTCGGCATGCTTAGATAAAATGTGGTGTAGCCACAGGAAGGAGGAGACTGTATTCTATAGGAAATTTCTGGGATGCCTCTAAGTCCATAGGGAGTGCTTTATTGGCAGTCTGTTTCTGGAATAACTGTCAGTTGTCTCCTAACTCATCTTCCTGCCTATGAGGACTGTATTGACTTGACCATACATCTATGCATGTCTAGTTTCAAAAGCCTTACAACATTTGTTTTAGTATCAAAACCTTCTATATGATGACAGCTTAAGTTTTTTGGTGCAAGAATAGACAAACACTTCCTTTTTTTCTTCTGGCTTGCAGCTGATTCACTGGAAAGCAGTGTCTCTGACCAAGAAAGTGACTCCAACATGGATCTGCTGCCAGGAATATTGAAGCAGCAGCCTCTGACGCTTGAACTCTTCCCCAACCATACAGACAATCTTAATCCCTCCCAGCGGGTAAGGCAAAACTTGCACTGAAAAATGGTGCTGCTGCTTTTTTTTTTTCTTTCAAGAAGCATGCTGGCAATGCTCAGAATTTTTGTTAGTATATGATTTGGTTTCCTGGCATGTAGAGCAACTTGTTCCTTGCCATTAATCTTTGATATCTGCTTTGGTCCTGCTAGAATTTTCATCTACAGTAGGAGATAGCAAGATTACATTACTTAAATATAAAACGTAGACATGCTAAGTGGTAATACTGTGCATCCTGAAATCTTGAAATGCGTGCAGGGAAAGGTATATGCAGTATTTGCAGAGTAATTCAGCCTCAAATCCATGCTTGGAAATTGAGGATGGATAGACATGAACACTTTTCCTACCTACCCAGTTTAAAACACTGTGTCAGTTGTGTCTGAAGTACCGTAAGTTGCTTTTGTACACTAACAAAGCAGAAAACCATGGACTGTTATATCTGTAAGCGAAAGACTTATTACTGCTGATTACTTGTTTAGAATTCACTTCCAAATGTACATTTAGTTACTCATTTAAGGTCTTCAAGAGCATCAAGAAAAACTTCTAACCGATCCAAGGTTGAATATATGTGTATTAGTTTGTATAGAATACAAGTAGGTTGGTGATGCAGCTTGCAGTGAGTAGTTCCAGCACAGCTGCCCCTGCTCAATAGCTGGCACAGCTTCTACCTGGCTGAGATATGAACGACTGAGGAGCAGCTGGGAAATACTTCTTGGCTGCATTATTGAACTCAGGATGTTTGCAAATGCTACTCTTCCCTTATGTTTGAAACAGCTCAGTCCTACTTGTAGATCCAAGAGGATGCCTCAGGGCCGAACCATTCCACCAATGGGACCTGAAACCAAAGTGTATGTGGTCTGGGTGGAACGTTATGATGATATAGGTATGTACAACTCCTAACTGTTCACTAAAGTAGCAACTGGGCATGAACCAGAGGAAAAACGCTGTTCCTTTTTTTTTTTTTTTTTTTTTTAAATAAAATGCTAGATCATGGAACCACTGACTCGTTTGAATTGGAAGGGACCTTAAAGCTCATCTAGGCTCAAGCCCTTTCATGTGCAGGGACACCTTCCACTAAACCAGGTTGCTCCAAGCCCCATCCAGCCTGAATACTTCCAGGGATGGGGCAGCCACAGCTTTCTGGGCAACCTGTGCCAGGGTCTTATCACCCTCACAATCACAATCAGTCCCTATTAATGTCTGTAACAACACTAAGATTCTGAATCAGTTCTTTGATGTTTGAGTTGTGATCCATAGGGTGTACGTGAATCAGCATCATATGTAGGTCTGAAGTTTCCTTTAGCGCTGGCAGTACCTGTCAAATGCTGTCATGAACCTTCTTAAGCTCAGCACCCAAGGCAGGTGTGTTCACCTGCTTTTGAGTTCTCCTTGGCTGTTGTCTCCTAGGAGTGGATCTGGTTTTCTTCCTTTAAAAAAATGGCTTCTGACACCTGCTGCTTCTGTGCTGGAGGGATCATCATCTTCCTTGGTGTGAAAGGAAGTTCCTTTGGAACTCCACGTTCTCTCTTCAGGGGAGGGCTCATTTGTTCTGCGCTCAGGGTGCCTGCTCCATGTTCCCTTTCTGCTGTGTTGCTCAGGGAAGCTCCCGTTCCTCATGCAACTTTGTTTTAGTTTGGTGTTTACTTTCTGCCTCAGGGTACTGCTGCTCTGGGAGAGACCCAGCTTTGCTTATTCTGTTACAGCCATGTCATGGCCATGGTGAACAACCTTGAGGAATTCTTTGTTCCCAGGAGCTTCTTGTATGCTGGTTCCAAGCCATGACCTGGCCTTAGTGCTATGCAAGAGTTTCTGTGCACAGGCCTAGCCCAGCAGTGTCTGCAAGACTGGCCAGGAATTGCTGCTTTATTCTGTCATTGATTTCTAATCCTGGTTCCCGGTCTGGCAGTAAGGGTGGACCTTAATTAAGGCCTTAGCTCCTTCCAGAGTAAAGTAACCAAGGGAATGGGAGCAGCAATCAAGAGGAAGCTTCCTTTTAAGTGTAGATACAAATTCTCAGGAAGACCACCTTGTCCACAACACATCTCTCAGAGCTTTACTGAGGTCGGGAGGCAGATGGCAAGTTCTGCATCATTTCCTTGTCCAGACATTGGCCCAGAGTGTGTTCCAAGCTGGTCTCCCTGACCCACTTCCTTCTTGGGTGGCAGCTAAAGCCACTTCACTGCAAGGGCAACAGCTGTGCTACACAGGCATGCTTCTGCTTGAAGACTGTTTGTTTCAGCAGCCCAGAGTTCTGGGCCTGAAGCTGAAGAAATGAGTTTGTGAGCCTCAGTAAGCCTGGCAGTTGGATGGAGGGGAGGGCAGCTCTTGGAAGTGACTCCTAGCCCAGAGGCTCTGCCATATGCTCCTTATGTTCTTGGCTTTTACCTTATGCTTCTGGTACATCTTTGAGTCTGGACAGTGAAAAGCTGTCGCTTTGTTGTCAAAGTTATCATCCTGATGCCAACTGCCTGCCCTCCCTCTTGCTCCTTCTCAGAGTGTCTCCATGGCTTGCCATGCTCTCCCTTGGCTTGCTCCAGCTGTGTACCCTTAGCATCCCAGCTCTGATGGCATCATCTGGGTTTGGGCCTTAGAATCCTTCTGCTGTCTGAACTGTACTGTGAGAAACTCTGAACATCTCTTAAGCCCTGAACAAGGTGTTGAGAAGTGCCAAATCCCCGTAAGGGATTCAAGTTCTTACTTTTTCCTCATTCACCTTCATTATCCAGTCTTAGTTACCAGGTGCATAGCACCAGAATTGTAGGTTGTGGTGGGGATCCATGGAGCTTGGATTTGATTTTTTTTTTTTTTTTAAATTTGATCCCATGTTTGTGGGATCAGGGCTCAAGTGAACTGTAGGTATGAGTGGTTGGCATTGTTCAATGCTTCTAGCAGTATTCTGGAGGCTGATCACTTGTGGATGGGTGAGGATGCAGTGAATAATAATTTGAAAGCTCTTTTTGTGGTTGAAGTAGTTCATCTGCTTCCTTCTTTCATAGTTCCTCTAGAGATTTTGACCTTTGGGTTGAGAGAATAGAGGGTTTGGGACTTCATCTGCTGAGTGCAGATGGCTGAGGTGTGTGTACCCTCCATGAATGCTGAAAGGGGAAGCCAAACAAAGACACTAGCTGTGCAAGAACACTAGTGGTATAAATGCTTGAGGACCACGTGGTTTTGACTGATGATAAATAATCTTTCCTTGTACACAAGAAAAACAAATCCAAAACTATATTAGATAAACTTTATTTGGTGCATTCTGTTCTTACAGAAAACTTCCCCCTCCCTGATCTGGTGTCTGAGACTAGCACTGGTGTGGAAACCACAGCCAATAGTAGCACTTCCCTGAGGTAAGACTGCTCTTATTTTCATTATTTTTATTGGTTTCTCGCTCTTATTTTCATTATTTTTATTGGTTTCTCAGTGGACTACTTTTTGGTTGAAAAAGTGAAAAAGCTTTTCATATCACAGCAGATAATATATAAATTAAAGAACAGAAAATGTGCAGTTTTATCTGAGTCTGTGCTCAGTCTCCCTCCTGACTGGCTCCCTTGTGGGGTGGTTAATGCTGCACACGTGCTGTACCCTGGCTACGGGGCTCTCCAGTCCTGTGGCAACAGATACCAGGGCACAGCACGACTGACAGAGCCTTTCTGAGAGTCCAGAGCATGCCCCAGGGTCCTGCTGCCTTAGCCATGAGGCATTTTAAAACTTCCTTTTAACACTTGAAGGGGTCATTTTTCATCTATAGATTAATTGAAGCAGTGCCTTAAAACTGATTCAACAGTTGTGTTTTTTCCTTAAGATCTACCATTCCTGAGAAGGAAGTTCCTGTGATCTTCATCCATCCTTTAAACACTGGCTTATTCAGGATAAAACTACAAGGAGCAACTGGGAAATTCAACATGGTTATCCCACTGGTGGATGGAATGATAGTCAGTAGGAGAGCTCTTGGTAAGCTAAAAGGTTTTAGGAATGCTCATATATTTATATTTTGCTTTTAAAAAATTATAATGTATCTGCAAAGTACATGGTATAGGATCTTTCTTTGGGAAAAGCGTTAAGCAGTGCTGAACAAATGAAAGCCATGCTTTTGTGCAGCAGAGGGAGCAGGTGGGCAGGGCTTGGCTGCCAGGAAAGCAGAAGAGAGCACTGGAACCAAGAACAGGACCTGTTTAGATAGAACAGCAAAATGTGACCCTGGTGTTTAGCACAGAGAACCGAGGTGCACCAGAGGGTGCTATGGAATTTCTTACTTTGCTGGCATGCTGTGTGTTCCTTCTGGTTTAGAAGCCAGACAGGGATTAAAACCACAGCAATTGAGGATTTTCTTATGTGTTCAATAAAAATACCACGCAGGCATGTGTTAACAGGCTCCATTGTGTGCCTTCTGCCTTTTCCTCTGTTCCTGGATGTATTGGCGCTATTTAGCTTCAGTAACTGGAAATCCCACCCAGTGAGAGCAGGACACAGGACAGAGTAAAATAAAGTAATGAACATTAGGATACCTGTACATAACCATAAAGCTGCTGTTGGAGATGATTTTCAGGTTCTGAGGTTTGTATGCTTAATTCAGTGATTGGCAAACTGAAGCCAGACCTGATAATTCAGCTGATACAGTGGCTTTTACTGAAAAACTATCAGGTATGTTTTCCTAGAGTTGGGCTTGGTTTTCTGCTGCATCAGGACTGTTAATATAGTCAAATTTTTCTCATCTCTTAAGTTCAACAGATGTAGTTTGTGTGCAGTGAGGTCCTCTAAATGTTTCTGTCTTTACAAATGAGCTTGTGAAACAGCAAAGGGGGTAAGGGATACTTGCTTCCTTAGAGGCATAGAAATTTCCTTTCAGAATAAAATAAGATAAAGTTAGCTGCCAGCTTCTGAGTTCTAAAAGAACTTTTCAGTTCTTTTTGAGTTCAGCTACTACTTCTATTTCCCACCTCCTCCTCCATCTGCATCCAGCAGTGTGAGTTACAGAGGGGTGACAAAAGTGGCAAGGCAGTGAGGGGAAGAGAAATTAGCTGGTACAACCCATCAGGTCTTTCCTCATCTCTTCTCCAAGGGGAAGGCTCTGCAATTCCTACTGGAAAAAGGTACTGACAGGTACTTTTTTCATTCTCAAGGCTCCCCTGGAATTACCTGGTGTGACCTCAGGGCCCACCTGAGATCCAGATGTGTGGCGTAGCCAGGACTGTGATACTGTGACTCTGGTATTGGCTGCCCTGGGTTTGCCCTCTTGTCCCGGGGGTGGTGTTCCAGGCAGCTGCTTGGCTCTGGCAGAGCAGAGAATACTCCTCCTCCTCCTCCAGCCAGTTTAGGGTACCACTGAGTGAGTCCCTTTCTTCATCCTTTACAGTGAAGGTCTGTACAAGCATGGGGACCGTGGCTGTCTGTTATCAACTGTCCATGGAGCAGAGTTCTTGACTTGGGGCTGAACATCTCCCCCAGGTTTAGATGGGACAGAACCCAAAATTGTCTTTGGCTGGGAAGCTAGCAAAGGCATGCAGGACTGAATTCAAACTTGATTCAAATGTTGTTTCTTTTTCAGGTTTCTTAGTGAGACAGACAGTAATAAATATTTGTCGGAGAAAGAGGCTGGAAAGTGATTCATACAACCCCCCCCACGTCCGCCGAAAACAGAAGATAGCAGATATTGTCAATAAATACCGCAACAGGCAGCTGGAGCCAGAGTTTTATACCTCGCTTTTCCAGGAGGTTGGGCTCAAGAACTGCAACCCCTAGGTCATTATCCTTCTAGGACAATTAGATCAGAGCTTGGTGGCTACACTAATGAAAACAGTTAAATAACAACAACAAGTTTTCTCAGCCCTCCGGAATTCAAGAAATCATGTTCTAGCACAAGTCAGCAGATACCATGTGGGAGGAATGAGAAATGAATCCGAAACACTGAAGTTGTGATATTGACTTGATTCACCTACCCTCAGAAGATTATTGAATTCCAGTCTTCCTGGATGCTAGCAAAATAAGCTCTTCACCTAGTCATCCTTTCCAGACTAATTAGGAACTGTAGGTGTCTTGCACTGAGGGGAAAAAATCAAAGTAAAGCCATCTCTGCATATGAGAATGGAAATAAGAATGCAAACAAACCTGCCATTAGACACCTTGCTGCCTCCACATGTCCAAGGGCAAGGGAGCAGGATCTTTCCTTGGAGGAAGAGTCTGTTCCCGAGCATTAACTTTCCCTGTAAGAACTTCAAAGACATTTTCAGTCCCCCTTCAGTGCTCAACAGAAGATCCTTCACTGGGTGCTTCACTGGGTGTAACCCATCTGTGTACCGGAAGCAAGAGGAGGAAGATTGCTTGGAAAGAGCATGCCCTGATAGCCAAAATCCACATGCTATATGTGGCCACTCCCTCCAGGGCTCCTAGTGAGTCCATCTGCATGTGAGACAGCCACCACCACCTGAAATTAACTGACTTTCCAGGAGTTATTACTGGATAAGAGCTTTTGGTTATATAAAAGCAAGGTTATGACTTTCAGGTCTGTTGCAAAATGTCACATTTAATTTCAGTAGCTTGATTTTTATTTTTAAAATTTTTTTTAATGCAACTACTTAATTTATTTTGAAGTGTCTGTATCACCTACTCACAATTTCCATAAAAAGCATAAACATCACTTGCCTTCCTTCCATTGGATTGAAATCTGAGATTTTGGGGTTGCCTCCTCCCTGTTATTTATAGCATGAGCAGTTTTTGCAGCTTCTACAACACTTTTCAGAAGCTCCTGTTAAACAGACTAAACAATTCAAGCAGGAAATTCACAAATTCTTCTTTTCCCCATTAATTTCAATGCCATGAAAGCCCCTTTGGAGTTGCAACTTCACATTGTTTTGAATCTCCTGTATGTTCTCACATCCGGCAGCAGCGCTTCCCTTCCACCGAGATCAGGAGTTTTCATTTTCAGCCTGTGGCTTTGATGTGTTCAGGACTCAAAGAGTGAGCTGGGGAAAGATGTTTACAGCTTACAAGTGTGATCCTGGGATCTCAGAGGTGTGGTGGGCGTGAGCAGCCGTGGGAGCACCACTGGCTCCTGGCGCATCCCAGCTGGTGTCGCAGCAATGAAGTGTGGCTGACACTCCTGGGGACCTGCAGCCTGACAGCAGCAGCCAGTCCTGATCCTTCCAGCACCAGATAATGGAAGAGGATGAGTGAACAGGAATTTGGGGAGCTCTTCACATTATTTCCAAAGTGGTTTTCATAAGCTGTGCTATGCATTGCAGTAATACCTGTTAGGCATTGAATTTTGACATTTCAGAGCTACTTTTTGCAACAGATCTGATCTGAAGCTGTCTTAATTGTTTCATTACAACTTATCTGCCAAGGACAGATCTCACTCCTGGCTTTCCATGTGGTTTTTCACAAAGAGTTCATGGAAACACAGGCCCCTAAAAATACATGTGAAAGGACTTTGAGGTGGTCAACCATGGTGATGTGTGCTCCTTGCAGGGAACAAGTGCACTGTCTTCTCAATTCAGGAGCTCTGGAATTCGATCCAGATGAATGAAAAGTGAAAAAATGAAACCACCCAAAGAAAACTCCTGTAGCAGGATGTGTGCTGCCCAGGTGGCACGTGGTGGGAGGAGCTCCAGGGCAGCATTTGAGTGCATTGGCCAAACTCTGACAGAGGAATGAGGCTGTCCAAGTTCCCTGCAAACTCTTGCCAGGAGTAATTTAATGCACGCACACTAAATTTACCCACACTGTCTGTGTACCCATTGGATCTAATTAATGGCCAAACACACTTGGCCCACTGGTTTAAAAGGCATGGGCAATGCATGTGTAACCAATAAATATCCTGAGCAATCCCTGTGTCTGCACACTGATAGTGTAACAGCGACCCCAGCTACCATGGCAGAGTGTTACACCATCCTGGCAGATGCAGCACAGCTACACCAGGTGCTGCAGTTGGGATCGGTCACAAATGCAGAGATGGGTGTTGGGGCAAACCCTGAGTGGTTTCTGGCAGGGGTAGCCAAGTCGACTGCCTGCAGATTTACTTTCTTTAAAAAGGCCTGTGCTTGGCTGAAGGGTTGTCTTGGGTTCACCTAAAGGTACCCATGGGAGCAGTAACAGCTGTGAGAGCCATGTGACTTGGCAGGAGTCTGGAAAGAAGGGAACTTGGTCACATTGTGGCCACTCCCAATGCCAGGGGATGGATGTTTAGAACATGTGTCAGTTGAGTTGAAGAACCCGCTGGTGGAGCAGGTTACAGGTGCTGTGACCTGGCTGTAGGTGGTGGGATTGGTTCTCTGGAAAGGTGAGCCTTCAGAAAAGTCAGAGTTCAATATAAAAATGTTGTGATGCAGAACTGTGCTGACATCCCTCATGGTTTGGGTGCTGGTCACAGCAGTGGGCACCCTGGGCAGACTGTGCCACTGCAGGGGCTGTCCCTCCTTCCCCAGGATGTGTGGAGGTCTCAGGCTTCATAACAAAATGCACCACTGGGAATTATATCCACCTGCTCTCAAAGTCTGACCAAACTCCAATGGCTTTAGCTAGTCCAGGGTACTGTCTTGACAGCGTTTCCCCTGAAGGATCAGAGCAGATGAGGTTTATTTCCATGGTGATTGCAATTGTTAGCCAAAAATCCAGATTTTATATATATATATATATATATATATCACAAACTGCTGCATGAAATTTCTGACTTGCTGAGTCAAGTGGCTTGAGTCCTGTCCACCAGAGAGGATGAGCACTGACATCCCCCCTGCCCCTGACCTCCGAGTGTTCCACAGTAATTGAACTGGAACTCTTCATCAAACCTTTCAGTTTGGGTTCATAATTCTGTGTTAACAGAGCAGGAGATGACCACTGTCATATTGTTAAACACAATGTTGAAATTACATTTTAGTACCTTAACAGAGACTTTTAAAGAAGAACCATTCTTTTAAAGGTACTTCTAGAAAGGTGTTAGAACCTTACAGCAAGCAGGAGAGGGGGAGGACAGTGCCTGTGGAAGTTGTTGCATCTGTGGGTAGCAGTGTGCAAAGCCAGAGGGAGGAGCAGCCCTGGCTGCCCTGGGCTGTACCTGCTGGATTCTCTAGAGGTCACAGTGTTTCTTTTCACAAGGGTTTGTATGCCCAGGAAGAGGAGGGAACTAAATTTCAGCCTCACAGACAAATTTGATGCATTTTCATGATTGTGTAATTGAGTGATACCTTGGAAGGCAAACACAGCCCTTTTCCCCATGGGCTGGAATATTTAGCAGGAGCAATTAGAAGTGAGAATCCCAGATATCATGTGCTTCAATCATAGACAATTTGTATGAATTCCTGTATGTTGCCAAGACATGAACGTTCTGTTCTTACTGTATTTTTCTGTAAATATTCCTGGCGCTAAGTTGTAAAGTAAAGGTAAAATGTAAATATGAAGATGTGAACTATGTTCCGTTGTCTCTAGTACTTTATCTCTTATTTGTTTAGGGAAGGCACACAAAGGCTTGTTTGTATTTATGCCAATTCTTTGTCCAGGAGAAACACATCAAATATTGAATGTAACACAATTAGTCCAATAAATTTTAAAGATTCTTATCTAGTAACTTTGCACTGGTCCATTTTTAGTATTTTCCAAAACCTTGGTTGAAATTCTCCAATGGACATGTTTCCCAGGACAACAGCAGACAGAGGTAGCAGAATTGCATGCCTCCTGCACCTCAGTAGCTCTGGGAACAGTGAGGGTCATAGGTAAGGAAATCATGTTACATCTCAATAGTCTGGGGAGTGAAAACATGAAAGACTGGCTTTTGAAGGGAGCCTGATGCTCCTGCAATGCCAGTGTTCTCCAGTCACTCCCATGTGCTGCTTCCCATCTTAGGTGTGGGTCCCCAGTGGTGCAGCCACTCCAGACACACACCCAGGACAGGGGAAAGCTGTGTGCTTCAGGTGCAGAGTCCTGTGAGGATGAGGGCTCTGCTGTCTGGGCAGAGAGGGGAGAAAGGATAAGATGACTGACCTTTGGATTTCAAGAGAAGCTGGGCAGCAGTGGGGCCGTGTCCCATGAGGATGATGCACCCAGTGAGCCCTGGGGAACTGGGCTGGGTTAGAGAGGGTTTTGTCAGTGCCATCCACCCAGATCCCCATGGACCATGTCTGAGCCCTTTAAGAAGGGGATGAGTTCCCAGTGCAGGTCAGGGCTGCAGGACTTGTGTGTGTCTGTGCTTGCTGCTGTGGTGCAGGGGCTGTTTCTCTGGCAGGGCCCCTGTGCTGTCTCTGAGACTTCACTTTTGCAGCAGCTCTGGTGTTTTGCCTGAGCTGCCCCACCTGAGGACCGGAACAAAAGCACTGAAGTGACTGGTCCGGAAACCTTAAGCTGGGATATGTGAACATCTGTTTTCCTGCTGGCTTCTTCTTCAGTAACCACCCACCCAAGCTCCTGACCACAATGCATCAGGGAAAGTTAAGGCAAGTCCCACAGTGATCTCTGGAGAATCACAAACGTGAGTGATAAACAGTTGAGTATCTTCCTCTGCAGTCCCAAAGTGCAGGGCCAGGGGCAGGAAAGGTGTTCTGGGGCTGATTTGGAGCCTGATGATTTCTTCTTTCCTATTGGGGAGGGATCAATACTCCCAGCTATTTTGGGAGGCTGGAAATCTCACCTAAGGCTTTGGATTGGAAGGGGGTCTCCATCAGCCAGGTCTTGGAACAGGTGGTTTTTGGCAGATGGGGCCTGTGTAGGTGCACAGTGGGGAACAACCTTCCTCTGGGAACCCAGGAACTCAGAGGCAACTCCCATGGCTCTGTGGCCTCCAGGTTCTCAGGGCAGGAGAGCCCAGCTGGGAGCAGCTCCTTGATTTATGTGAAAGATTTCGCATGCCCCACAGGTGCTCCATTCCATGTGAGTGAAGTGACCCAGCACCAGGTGATTGCTGCAAGAACAGGAATAATAAGTCCTTTGATGGGGCAGGAGTGGCTGCAGTGTAAAGCAGCCAGGGCTGTGCCCTCTGCCACAGCCAGAAATGAGAATTAACTTCTAATTCATTATTAACGAAAGGGAGCTGCTCCATGGGGCACACATCAGCTGGCAGCACCCAAAGTCAAGCAGAGGAGCTGGTGCCAGGTTTGCCACGGGAGTGTAGAGGAGATGACTCCTCCCCAGTGCCCTCTATTTTCATCAGCTGTTCCTAGAAACTTCCTGAGGAGGCAGAAACATGGCACACTGACACCCAAGATGCCTGTTCTCACTAGCATGGCTGGTTTTGACCACAAATTAAGCCAAATTGCAGTACAGATAATTTTCCAGGGTGAAATGTAATTTAGTTACTGCTTTAAACTGAGAAAATGTTTGGCTGCCTGCAGTGAACAAACGTCTGTCAGGAGGGGGGTGGGTGGCTGAAGGTGGAACTGGGCTGAGCCATGGCCGCTGGCATCCCCCAGCACACTTGCTGCAGTGATGGGTACTGGCAGGGTGTGTCCAGGCCAAGCAGGTGCTGATGGTGTGTCCCTGGCCCATGTCAGTGCCCCCAGTGTCCCTGGCCCCCATCAGTGCTGCTGGGATGTCCCTGGTGACACTGGGCTGCCCAATGGACTGTGTACCCCAGGGCTCTGGGGGCAGCTGGGCATCCCGGGGTGTGGGTCAGGTCATCTCCATGACAACATCACAGCATCATGGAGGAAGGCCGTGTGTTGCTGTGGCAACCAGTAGCATCCCAGGGACCTCAGCCCTGGCTTTTGGCTTTTCATGCTGCTTTGGGGATCCCCCTCATGCCCAGAAGGCGTGGCCTCTGGAAGCTGTGGGCAGCACCCAGGGCAAGGCAGCAGCCACGGGAGTTGGGTGGAGGCTCACCTGGGTGCACTGAGGTTTAAACCTGTTTTCTCCTTCCTGCAAGAGCCATGAGATTTTCTTCTTTGTTATTTTTATCGATTAACATTAATAAACAATAGTTTTTTATATTTCTGCTGTACCAAAAGCACCCACCCACACAGGGCCCAGCTGTGCCTGGCATCTCAGCAGAGTGTGAAGGGTAGGGGTGACACACTGCAGCTTTGGGCTCTCACCAGGGATCCTTACAAAGGTGTTACTGGAAAAGCAGAGATGGGCCAATCCATCCATTGCTGGCTGTCCCCAGAGCTGGCCCTGGTGGGACAGGAAGATCCACAGACACTGGCATCCCCACCTTCGCCAGCTGTGGGGGAACAGGCTGGGTTTGGGTGGTAAAGACTCCTCAGCAGGGCAGAGCCCAGGCAGAGCAGGGGTGTCCCAGGAGGGACAGGGGTGTGGGCCCAGCATGTGGGGCTGGTGGTCAGTGCCACAGTGGTCCTGGGCTCCCTTCCATCATGTCTCAGCCCTGTCCCCCCAGCCCACATCCCTGGGGGATTCCCACCAGGAACTGGAGTCTGCCAGCATGTGCCCTTCTGCCATCCCAGGGTCCCACAGCCTCCCCCAGCCACGCTGCAGACTCTGGTGAGCCCTGGGGGTCCCTGCCCAGCCCTCCCATCCAGTTCAGGGGGAGGGTGGTCTGCTGGAACACCCCTGACTGGGACCCTCTGCCCAGGCCCTGGGGTGCTGCTGGCACAGGCTGAGGGCAGGGAGAGCCAGGGCCCCCAGGGCAGACCCTCCATGGTGCTCCAGCCCCATCCCAACAGAGGCATTCCCAAGCCAGCACTGGGCTATGTGTTCCTCCAGGCAGGGCTGAGGCCACAGCGCCCTCTTGCTCCCACAGCAGCCCTGATGAAGCCCATTGGATAGCATTATTAAATGATTCAGTGCATTTTCTGCCTGTTAAAGTACTTAATATACGTGCCTGTGTGATTCATTATTATTATTATTATTATAATCTAATAAAATATTATCTGACTCACTTTAACGTTTCTTCCAATTACAAATTGAAATTGTTCCAAGCACTCTGACCTTGCAGCTGCTGGGTTTTCTAAAATTAGCCATAATGATGCATTTTACTAAGATAATTAATTAGCTAAACTGAGAAAATTGAGTAGTAGAACTGTTTCACATGCTGCTAATTATCTTTTATTATGCCATCTTTACATGCAAATAAAGAAATATTGTGATTATTTTAAATACTGTTTTTATTAGCTAATTCACTCATTAGTGCAGCTCTGTCTTCCCCAGCAGCAGGAGCCTGTAGGGACTTGCTGCTGATCGACTACAGGACTCTGCCTTTCAGGTTGAGAAAATAGAGTTACAGTCCAAATCAGGTTTATTTTGTCAATTTATTTTAATGGCGGCTATGGGAGGTGAGTGGGAGGGGTTCAGGGATGGTGGGAGAGCCAGGAGCACCAAGGACTCCTGCTGAAGGTTGAGGGGGCTCAGGTGGGGGGGAGTGTGATGTAGAGGTGCTGCCGCCCAGAATCCTCTTCCCCAGGGGCCTTCTTGTTCAGGATGTGTTCTGTGATCCCAAGCTCTGTTCCAGCCATCCAGAGCACCCGGAGCTGCTGCTGGAACCTTGTGGGAGCCTGGGAGCAGTTGGGTGGGCACCATTCACGCTGCTGTGCAGATACTCTTCAGGTCAGACATTGGCCATGAGGCCATGGCTGCTCTGGGGCAGCAGCACTGGTGCAGAGGGAGCCCTGGAACCTCCAGGTTCTTCCATCAGAGGTTTCCTGCTCTGAGAGCCAGGTGGTCAGCAGGAGACAGTGGGGGATGCCGAGAGCCCCCATGGCTCCCTGAGGGCTGCAAGTCATGCTGATCTGGGTGTTTGCCACAGGCAGGAGCTGCTGCATTTGGGGAACCCAGACTACACTCACACATCTGCCAAGAGCTCCTGGAGCTGCTTCCCAAATTCCCACTGGCTCCTGGGCAGCGATTGCTGGGCGTTTGGTGTTCCCAGCTTGGCTCTGGCACCCAGGTCCCTTCCCTGGCTCAGGCACAATGGGAAGGGGATGGATTTTGCTCCCTCCAGCCTTTTGCTCATAAATACCAGCTGTATTTATTCCAGTGGGGAATGTGGGGTGTGAGGAGGGGCCGGTCTCCAGGCAGCTGGCTTTTCACGGCCCTCTAACACCCCAGAGGTATGAACAGGGATGAGGACCGGCCATAGGGACACTTCTGGCTCACTGGTGCAGATGAGGTTCCTGCTGGAGCTCGTGTGAAGGTGGCATTTCAAGGTGCCACTGGAGTCACTGCACAGAGCGGCCACAGCGCCCGGTGCCAGCCACTGCAGGCACAGCCCACCCCTGTGGGTGGAGCCCCAGCACGGTGTCACAGCCCTGGCACAGCACGGTGTCACAGCACTGGCACAGCAGTGTCACAGCCCTGGCACAGCAGTGTCACACCCCTGGCACAGCACGGTGTCACAGCGCTGGCACAGCACGGTGTCACAGCCCTGGCACAGCACGGTGTCACAGTGCTGGCACAGCAGTGTCACAGCGCTGGCACAGCAGTTCCACAGCCCTGGCACAGCAGTGTCACACCGCTGGCACAGCAGTGTCACAGCCCTGGCACAGCACGGTGTCACAGCACTGGCACAGCAGTGTCACAGAGCTGGCACTGGCCATGCCTGCGGGGACGGGACTGATGGAGAGCACGGAGCCAGCACTGTCTGCTGCGGGATGGGATGGGGCAAGAGGGGACGAGGCAAGAGGGGAAGGGGCAAGAGCGGCCCTGGGGGCAGCGGGATGGAGGAGCAGGGCTGGGATGCAGCAGGAACCGGTCCCCTGGCACAGCTGCCACATTTCGGACTGGAGCTCCTGGCAACGCGAGCACAGCCTGGAGCCTCCTGGAGATTGGGGCACTGGCGTGTGCTGGGGAAGAGGGAGCAGCCCAGCCCCGACACGGCTGCCTGCCCAGAGCACAGGAACAATGGAGCCCACTGAGCTCCCTCCTCGCAGCAGAGCTACTCCAAAACCTCTAGGCCCAAGATTTGTCTCCTTGAGGACACTCCGGCTGTGGCACAGGCTCCATCCTGGGAGATGGGCAGCCCACTCCAACTGCACCGGTGACCTTGCTTTGGGCAAGAACTGGAATTAAGCACCTCCTGAGCCTCAAAGGACCTCATTACCCCATCACCCCATAACTCTGAGTTCCTGAGGCCCCCCGAGCGCCATTGAAGCCCGGCACCTGACCTAGAGGCCCAGAAACTGTTGAAGACAGTGCTGGTCTGTGATCAGCGTGACAGCAGGAGAAGCCGGTGGTGACAACACTGCCCCTGGCAGCTACTCAGTCCCCTGTCCAGCATTTCTGGGGACAGATCTGCCCAGGGAAGAGGGAGATGTTGGCAGACTCAGCACCAGCTGCCTCCTGGGAAGGCCCACGGTGCATCCAGCAAGTGCCAAGGCCAGTGGGCGCAAGACACTGCAGCCCCTGCTGCCTCCACTGCAGCTCCAGCCTCTGCTCTCACCCACCACCACCTCAGTTTCCAGGCACAGCCTGAAAACTGTCCTGTTGGAACCTCCCATGGGCTTTGGGAACCTCTTTCTGGGCAGAGTTCCCATGAGTTTCACCCTCTGCCTCCCGCAGCTGGCAGAGACTTGCGCTGGCTGCCTGTGTCCCGTGGCACTGCCTGGGACAGCCAAAACAGTATTTCTAGGCTACTGTTCACCATGGACATGTTTAAGAAATCCCTGACAACCCCATACCAAGGAAAGCTCCTCATTTTTTGGTGGCAGCAGCTAGGGAGGGAGTAGGATGGTGGCTGGGATGAGCACTGGGCACTTCTCCATCTCTGCAGAAGCCTGGACAGTGCAGTTCATGCATTGTTATGCCTCAGACACTGATGAGCAGCAAGCTGGAACAGGACATGCCTGGAAAGGGGTCCTGCAGAGGTAGGGAAGCTTTCTGGAGCCAATTTTCCTGTTCAGGTCCATGGTGACCACACAACACAGCACAAGTGCAGATGTGGGGTCAAGGAGTGGGCAAGATGAATAGAGGAGGATTGATCACACCATGTCCTAGGTTACAGTGTAAGATGTAGCCAAAAGTATGTATTCTGTTACCATCTTCATAAGCTGTTGGAACCGGTGGGACAGTGTTCCCCATCCCCTCCATGACTCATCCCTGATAAGCTCCTGGGGCTATCTTTCTGTTAATGGGCCAGCCATTGACACCAGGTGCAGCAGAGCCATCCTCCCTCCAGGGGGACATTTTCTATTAATGGGCCATCACCGCATGGCTGATAAGATTACATCCCATTGTGAAATACTCCGCCCAGAGGGAGGAACCAAGCATTTCATCCTAAATATAAGCTGAGGTTTGGAACACCACAGTCAGCCTTTTCCACTGGACTCTTCAGAGGAAGACCAGACCTTCTCTACAGAATCACTGCTTCAACGGAATCATCACTCCAGGAGAACTGCAGCCACCATTTGATTGAACTTCTACCAAACCCCCTGACTGTCAGGGGGTCAGGTTTGTACCCTGACTCTGTCAGTGGGTTGGTTTTTTTTTTGTACTACTACATTTATTTTATTTTTTCCTATTAAATTGTATTTCTGATTCGAAGTCTCTCACTAGTTTGCTTTCAAACTAGCACACACCAAGAACCCCAAAGTAGCCCCAGACTCTTTGCAGGAACTCTCCAGCAGAAAGCTGCATGTGCCCAATACTGTTACATTAGACATAAAGAATCCCCTCCCTGGAGAAGGATATAGGCATTCCTGTGACAGCTTGGATGCATATAACCTGACTTTTTGTTTCACAACCCCCACTCCCAATGGATCTGTGACCATTATTCTGACCACAGACATCAGAATTGCAATGATCATGTCTCTTCACTGGATCCATAGATGGTGATATGTGTCCTCTCCACCATCTACTCTTGTCCTTTCCTTCTATTTCTTTTGCTCATAGATTTTCTTCATGTTATTTTTATACTTTTAGAACCAAAACCAGCTATCTACCACCTTTCTGCTATAATTAATTTTTTTAAAATAAATCTGCCTCATATATACACTGATCATTCAGTGTTATTTCACCCCAATTCACTCCAAGGGATTTATTAACAAGAATTTACCCTGCCTTAGAGATGGGATATACCCTGCCATAACAAACTCCTGGCCTGCCCTAGATCCAGAGTTTCCTCACTGGGGCTGAGCATGTCCAAACAGGGTCAGCCCAGTCCTACAGCCCCTCACACGCCCCTCCAGCTTAACCAGGACCCCCTGATGACTGCACTGCCCTTATGGAGATGGACCCTGCCTGGTCCCCTGCAAGGGCAACCTCCTCTGGGTCAAAGAGCAAAAGGACTAAGCTGGAATAATGACGAGGGAGGTTTAGCCAAAAAACTGCAGGGGAAAGGTAAGTGTCATGCTGGGAGGGGGAAATCAAGGATGTGGAGCAGTTTTCTCACCACAGTTTCAAAGTGGCCGTCAGGAACACAAGGCTGCAGGTCCCAGCCAGGACAGGATGGGTTTCAGCCTTTGGCTTCATGCTTCACAAGGGACAGGGAGGACACAGCCCAGCCCTCCACAGCCCTGTTCAGCCCCGCCCACGGATAGTGTTTATGGAAATACAGAATCACAGACTGGTTTTCCTGGGAAGGGATATTTAAAGGTTATTTAGTACAGGCCCCTAGCCCTGGGCAGGGACACCTTCCACTATCCCAGGCTGCTCCAATCCCCATCCAACCTGGCCCTGGACACTTCCAGGGAGCCGGGGCAGCCACAGCTTCTCTGGGCAACCTGTGCCAGGGCCTCACTAACCTCACATGGAAGATTTTTTTCTCAGTATCCCATCTAACCCTGCCCTCTGGCAGTGGGAAGCCATTCCTCCTTGTCCTGGCATTCCAAGCCCTTGTCCAAAGTCCCTCTCCAGCTGTCTTAGACCCCCTTTAGGAACTGAAAGGGGCTCAAAAGTCTCCCTGGAGCCTGATCTTCTCTGGGTGAATGCTCCCAGCTCTCCCAGCCTGGCTCCAGAGCAGAAAGGCTCTGTTCTTATCTGGACTGTCCTGGTTTGAAAGACAGGTGTCTGCCAAGGAAGGCAGGAACCTCCCTGGGAATGGAAAATATGACCCTCTTCTTTCCAAATTATTGTAACTTTGAAATTATGGGGCTTTCAGGCAAAGAGATGGGAAAAGGAATAGCAGCTCTTTACGTGTGTAAATATAACAAGGCAAACAAAGCACAGCCCCGGCAGCAACACCAGGCAGACCCAGAGCCCCAGGCCCAGCCTTCTCCCGGCCGCAGGCGCCTTCCCCTCTGGGGCAGCTCCGGGCACGGCCGCCAGGGGCGCTGGTGGCTCCCGGCGGGCGGGGCAGGGGCGATGACTCCCCCGCGGCTGCAGGGGGCGCTGTGGCGCGGGCTCGGCCGCCTCTCCCCACACGGCCATGG
>WAAE01020916.1:24262-154848 GCA_013400495.1 Nicator chloris
GTGATTCTGTAGAGAAGGTCTGGTCTTCCTCTGAAGAGTCCAGTGGAAAAGGCTGACTGTGGTGTTCCAAACCTCAGCTTATATTCAGGATGAAATGCTTGGTTCCTCCCTCTGGGCGGAGTATTTCACAATGGGATGTAATCTTATCAGCCATGCGGTGATGGCCCATTAACAGAAAATGTCCCCCTGGAGGGAGGATGGCTCTGCTGCACCTGGTGTCAACAGCTGGCTCATTAACAGAAAGATAGCCCCAGGAGCTTATCAGGGATGAGTCATGGAGGGGATGGGGAACACTGTCCCACCGGTTCCAACACCTTATGAAGATGGTAACAGAATACATACTTTTGGCTACATCTTACACTGTAACCGAGGACAGTGGGCTATCACCAGAGTGGGGCAGTGAGGGAGAATCCCCTCCTCACCTGCTGCCTACGCTGCTTCAGATGCAGCCCAGAACATGGCTGGTTTTCTGGGAGGTCAGCACACTCTGCCAAGAGCCATTTTCCCTTAAAAATACCAGAGATCTTCCACCTTAAATCTCACATCCACCACAATTATGGCTGGTGCTGCTGTTTTTGATAATTCCAGAATAATTCCAGGCTGAGTTACCCTGAGGATGAGATTAGTTATTTGGTCCAGAGCCATGATGCACATCCATATTCTGCAGGTTTGTCGCGAGCTTGGGGATACTGGGGACATTGGGACCACCCAAAGTGGCTGTTTGCAATCCACAGACCCACCTTTATTCTGCAGAAACTTGTTGCAACAAAACTCTTCTGAGCTGTGTCCTGGTGCCAGCACAAACCCAACACAGAAGCCACTCTCTTTTCCAGGGAGAATAATACCCCAGTGAGGAGGAATTCACATCAGACCGGATCTGCTATCACTCACTGAGAAACAACACTGACTTTTAAAAATTTCAAAGGTTTATTAAACCTTAACAAAATACAACGAAGGATGAATGTCCTGGTTTAGGGCAAATTTGGGAGGAAACTTCCAAATAGGGTTTTCTGGGAAGCAAGCCTAAAACAGCCCCTCTCTCTCAGTTGGTTCGGGAATAAAATTCCTCTGAGAAAAGTGGAAAAAACTATTTATTAAACAAACAAACAAAAAACTGAAGTCACAAGCACCAACAATTGAATTATATGAAACAATAAAACCTCTCGCCGCTCTAAAAGGGATGAACAGAATGAAAGTGTCCTTGCCATGGGTGTGCTCAGTTCTCTCAGTCTCTCTCAGGAGGGCCAGGCCCCAGTGGGCCGCAGGTGCCTCTCTGGTCTTTTTCAGTCTAAGACAAATTTCAGTCTCAATGAAAAAGCAAAGACTCTGTCTAAGAACTTTTTCTGCTTTAATTAGCCAAAAACTAATTAAAAAGGAAAAAAGAAAAGGAAAAAAAACCTCTCTGTCCATCTGTCCAAGGACAGCACTGTCCAAGCAGAGAAAAAAAAGCATGTAGAAGAGTCACAGCAGTTCCTCTAAACACAAACTGCACACTCCTTCCCTCTTCGCTCTAGCCTTAAAAGTACAAGACATAGTATCTACACAAACAAGACAGACAATTTAGAGATCCAAGCATCATAAAGTCACCCTAAGACAATGAATAAGGAAAATTACAGCAGTGGAAGCATGAAACTAGACCACCACATGCTCATCTACAAAATGGATGCTCTGCTTTTTATACCCTTGGCGCCTCCCAAAGTCTTGTCAGTCAACTCCTTCTCTGCTGCCCATTGGTGGAGATCACTGTCTTGCAATCTGATTGGAGGTCAGGTGTTGCCATGCCACGCCCCCTAGCAACAAGCCTGCCCTGCCCCCCAAGTGCCCTGGCTACCACGGCTGTCCAGCAATACAAGGCGGAGAGGAAAGAGCACTATGGGGAGAACATACCATAATGACATAACTATACATCTATAAAACGTCTCTTAGCATACACATAATATTCATCCCTTAATTGTGAGAGTCAACCATCTCATTACCCATCTATAACAACTCTGAAAATAAACTTCTTTGTAATTTTGTGTAATTAAGTAGTAATTTCCTCCCGAAGCAGTTGTTGGCCATTGGGATACAAAACAACATTTATGGCTGATGACTGCCATGCGAGGGGGGCAATACCAGAGCATGATGGGGACGGGACAGCAGGGCTGTATGGGGGTGGCTGGTGCCAGGGTGCCCTGGGACACTGGGGACGGCGCTGTGGATGCCCCAAGATGCTGCTCCTTGCTTGCTGAGGTGCCCCAGCACACCGAGTCCCACAGCCTCCTGCAGCCAGGCAGTGGCTGTAAAAGCCACCAGTGTTTGGGGGCAGGGGAGCAGCAGCTGACAAGCTAATATTGATTCAGAGGGTGCCACATGCCGCTCCCTCCTGCACAGCCACAGGAGCCAGGGTCACCAGAGATTAAGGGGACAGGGAAGATGGGGCACCTTAGGCAAGTGGTGGGACAGGGTGACAGCTGGGGACAGTGCCAGGAGTCACCTCCCTCACAGCGTTACATGGTGTTCTCCTGCGTGTGCTGCAACCCTGGGCTGAGGCTGGGGTCATCCTTCAGGGTCTCTCATTCTGAAAGGTACTTTGGAGGCTCCTCAAAGCCCACTCAAAATCCAAGACCCTCCCTCCCACTCCCCTGAAGTTTGTCCTTGCTGAAACTTGCTGGAAATTGCTGCTCCTCATGCCCCTATTCCTTCCCACCTGCCTGACCAGTCCTGCGGGAAACCCACATTTTTGCCCCAAAAATATGTTCCTGAAGTTTTTCTTGTTGGCTTCTGTCTTGCCCTGCCCCTAATTCTTCCCCCACAACTCACCTGCTTAGGACCTGAATAAATCTTGTCCTCCCCCTGGCACAGCATCACTGTTCCTTGTAGGAAGTCCCCCAAAGGGGACAAATCAGGACAACTGGGGCCCTTCCTCCATGCCAGCACCAGGCTCAGTAATGAACTGACACCCTGGTGGTTCTTGGGTTCGGGCTGGTTTATTGTCAGTGTTTCAGGAACAGCAGCACCAGCCCTTGTCGTGGTGGATACAAAATTTAGTGACAGCTGGCTGCTGCCTGACTCAGTTTGCCCTTCAGTGACACACAGCTGATGCCCCAGGGCCACCTCACACAACTGCCAGGGCTGCACAGTGCCAGGGAGCCTTGGGGTGCTGTTCCAGGGCACTGTCTGTGGTGGGACCCACCCCTCTGCACACATAGGGAACTGAAAATAGTCAGTACCATTAATTTCCACTAAATAATTGTGCTGGTTCAGCAGGGTTTGTAACAAAACGGTAAGGAATGGATTTTTTTTAGTTCCCAAAGTATTGCTGTGATATAACCAAAGATAAGAAATTATTTTGTTGCATCAAGGAAAATGAAACTGAGTTTTGCTTTCAAAAAGGAAAATTCCCTATCCCACAGCATTCAGGTCCAGCACAGACCTTTAAAAATACCCTTGTTTCCTTTCCTGTTCATCTTCAGAGGAGACCCTAGCTTGGAGCATGGCAGGATGACTCATGGGAAGCTGGAAGCTGCCAGCCTCAGCCTGGGCTTTGCTTGTCCCAATGTCTGCCCCTTGTCCCTTATCCCCTCACTGCAGAGCAAAGAACCTTGTTCTGCCTTGATTTTCCATCCGGTGTTGATGACAGAGCGCAAAGCTCCAGGAGAGGGTTCACACCCCTGGGAAGTATGCCCAGAACTTGGATTTACACCAGATACTGACAATGTCCAAGCATAGCCTTGCAGCTGGAATAACTCAAACATGGCTTTTCCTGGCTCCGGTGCTCTGCTGCTGGCTGAAAAGAACTCACATGCACATGGACACACGGACCCCTTTCTTGCACCATCATGGACTCTGCAGCCAGCACAGAGGCACCCGGGAGTCCTGTCCATCCCTGCCAGCCCCTTGCCTCGATGTCTGCAGTGCAGACCATTCCCTGCCCGAAGCTGCCTCCAGCAGCTCTGGGGCTACTGCTTGGAGACGGATACTGTTCAGACCCCAGCTTGGGTACTCACTGCTCCCCCATGCCCTGTTTCCTCCCTGACCACCCTCACTCACCTCCTGGCACCTGGGTGGAAGGGGAAGGGGTGCCAGCCTGGCCAGCCCCAGCACTGCCGGCTGCCCTAACACATGGATAGGTGTGGAGCTGCACACCTGCAGACTGCAGAAGCCACAGGAGACCCGGGAGGGACGTGGCATGCCCAGCACAGCCCTTGGGCACAAAGGAAAACAGGGGTCAGCCTACTGCATGCCCATCCTGCTGGGGCACTTCAGAGGGATAAACAAAAGGACCTGGAAGTCTAAATGTGCAATCAAGATTATGATTTAATTGGCATAACAAAGCCTTGGTGGGCTCAGGCTCATGACTGGAATATTAATATAGAAGGATGAAGCTTGTTCTGGAAAGACAGGCAGTGGATGAAGGGGAAAGGTACTGTTTTGTATAGGAAGGCTGGATACATTTGGCTTGGAATATGAGAGCCTGGATGCCATCCCACCAAGCTGAGGGGCTTTCCATGAGCAATTTCCATGAGCTCACCCAAAACCCAGGACATCAGGATGATGGAAAATGTCCCTACTCAAGAAGCTGGTGTGGTACCAGGACAGCAGGGGCAGACTGTCCAGAAAACATTCCCAAGCCTTTAAAATGATTTTTTTTTTTAAATTTGGGAACAGGCCAGTAGAAGAGAAAGGCTATAGCTTTGCTTCTAACCTTAGAGTGTGGATGTGGATTGTGGGGGGAAATCAGTGGGATGAATGCCACCCAGACATGAAAGAACTCCTTGTCTTGCAGAGGGGAAAGAGTTAAAGCTTGGGACCGGGAATAGGAACCTCTGGGGTATGGGAACAGGATGCTCAGGGCTTTGTTCAAGTATGTCCATAGCTCCACATATGGACAGTCCAAAGCTCTGTGAGCCCAGGGTCAGGGTCTGGCCACCACCCTCATGGGGAAAACCTTGTCCTTAGAGCAGTTTCCCTAACCCTGCTGGGTGCTGCCCTGCCCCTCTCTGCACCTCAGGCATCTCCAACTCCCCTGATATTGGCCATGTCTGCTGTTCACAGCTTACCAGTCCAGCTGGAGAGTAGCTGTGGGACACCACAGCCATGGCCACACCAAAGGCCATGTCAGGATGGGGAACATCCTCTGCTGTCTCCAAACTCCAGAGCAATTGAGAAGCAGGCAGGCAGGGGGCAAACAAAATGCATCCACTCAGAACACAAGATCAAGACGGCCAAAAGGAACAGAAAAAGGATTCAGCAGGCAGGACAGTGAGAGCACATGGAGAGGAAGGGGACAGGCAAAGCTGGGGCTGATGCTCTGGGGTGGAAAGGAGAATGGTGGATTCTTGGCACTAGGGTGCCAAGAGCATTCACAGCCTCAATGCTTCAGCCTGAACCAGCCAGTGTGTGCAGTCAGCACCAGTGAGAGGCAACAATCCTGCCAGGAGCAGGGCTGGGGAGCCTGGAGAGGCAGAGCAGCACAGGCAGGCCAGGTCTGGCAGCACTATGTGGATACAGGCAGAGCAGGCAGTAGGAAAGCCGGGAGCAGGAGGGCAAAACTGGGGACCTGGGACAGCAGCAGGGTGTGTGGCTTTTTAAAAAGAGAAGAAACCTAAGTGCTCAGTGCTGCTTTGGAGCTCTGGGAAACATAAGGATAAGCAGCAAAGCAGCCTGAAACCTTGCAGGGCAGCACACTGGGGAGCAGTTGCCAACTCCAGCTTTGCAAGGCAAATTGTGGCAAACCTAGTCTGGTTCTCTCCTCTGACAGAAGAAGAGGAAACACAGTATGTATGCTTGATGTTCAAAAGACTTTGGCACAGGTCCATAAAAACATCTCAGCAGCAAGCTGCAGATCATGTCCAGCCTAACCCCGATGTGAAATGAGTGCTGGTCCCAGCTCAGGCTCCAGGCTGTGGCTGTCAGCAGGTGACATGAGACACGCAACTGCAGGCACAGTAGGAAGATAGGAAGGGTGGAGATTATGTTGGAAGGCAGATTCCTAACCCCAAACTCTCCCTACACAACATCTCACTGAAAAATTAGATAAACAGGCTTGGGGAGCAGGACATCATGGAGCACAGCCCCATACCAGCAGCATCCCAGCACAGCCAGCACATCGTATAAACAAAGAAATTACTCACTTGCAAGAAGCCATTTCTGCGGGAGGCACTGACATGCTAATTAATTACTGCAGAGCAGGGGGCTAACAGCAAAAAAAAAGGGGCAAACACAATGCTGGGATGTGTAACTGTGAGAGGGCTGAGGAGTTGCGGGAGGCAGCTCTGCCCTTCTCCGCAGCAGCTGGGAGTGGTGGCTGGAGAAGGCAGCTATGTGTGGCCGTTGCCCTCTGGGCTGGTTGGAGAGGATCCAGATAAGGATGTCAGAGACCTGGAAAACATGACTGCAACAAAACACAGCAAATGTGGGACTGTTTCATTGGTAGGAGGAAGTGAAGGGGGCTGCAGCAACAGTCTGCTGGAATGTAAATGATTCCTGCAACAAGGAATCTGCCCATGCTAGAAAACACAAATAGAATCAGGCTTAGATTATGACAGGGAAAATCAAGATAGGCAGTGGGAATAATATTCCCAGTCATAAGAAGGGGGGGGCTGGAGTCTCCATTGCTAAGGTTTCTGAGAGAGCCAGGTCCACAACAGTATGGTATTATCTGGTATTAGCGTTAGCTGGTCCCAAAGGCTCCTTTGTTTCCAGGATTTAACCATTTCTGGGCACAAGCATATGGAAAACCCTTGTAACAGAGGTCTGGCTGCCTTTATGGCCTGAGAAGAAGCAAAGGTAGAACTGGACAAGAGACCTAAAAGGTTAAATGGGTCTCTATGGGCCATGGGAGAACAACTGTCACCATCCCACAGAGCCACACAGGTTGATGCTGGGGATATCAAACCAGCTTCCTCCCAGGAACTGACAGATGGAGAAGTCATAGGAAGGAAATGTTGGGGTAAAACAAAGCAGATGAAGCTCATGTGGGCAGCAGACACCCTGCCATACTAGGTGCTCAATGGGAGCCTGGGAAAAGAGGAAACCTGTCTGGAAACAAAATCAGTTGAGAACATGCCAGGTGAGAAACAGTGTTTATAGAGACAAGGGCTGTGTAATTTGAATTTGTGAAATAATTTCTGTTATCTTAGTCCAGGGGCAGTGATGGCTGATGGCTCTGCTTTAGTTGCATGCACTGGATGAGAAGAGCTCACGCAGAGATGGGTGATGGATGCTCAGGGACTTGGCTAATGATAAGCAGCATGTTAAGCACCCTTCACTCACTAATTGGAGGAGTGCTCAGAAGCACCTCTGAGCTGGCAGCTCCAAAGCAATAAGAGCCACAAACCTTGAACAAAAAGTTAAGTCCAGGGGATGTTACTGGGAAACTGCTGGTGGTAGATCTTTCTCCACCAGGTAAAGCTGCTGTGCACAAGGTGCCCCTGGGATTAGGTCTGATCAGATGAAGGTGATAGCTTTTGCCACCACAGCTGATCTTGGTATCAGAATGTGGGGTCCACGGGGCTGGTACAGCAAAGGGCAGAATTTTGCAGAACACCACAGCTGCCTGTTCAGCCCTCTTTGTCAGTCCAGGACTGCAGAAGAGCAGCAGTAAAAGAAGATTAGGTATAAGTTCTTCATAAACTTAAAGTCTTATGTGTAATTTTTGCTCCAAACTTGCCTGCAGGATAAGGTGGGCTGTGATACTGTGTTCCGGGGACAGCCCTGTGGCAAGTTTCCCATGCAGCATGTGAGGTCCTGCGGGGAAGGAGGCTCCCAAGTCCTCTCTGTATGAGCCATCACAATCCCGTGCTGTCAGCAGGATGCAGTGTTGGACAGACCCCAGGTTTACAGCCCCAACAAAGCACAGAGCTCACGTAGGGACATGGTGAGCGACAGCACTGTGCACAGCACCCCACCTTCCCTGACATCAATTATCTGCAGCAGCAAAGCCCAGGAGATCACTTAATAATCCCAAATAATCCCACAGGAAAATTTACAACAACAATCAGATAATTTATCTGATAGAAGCTCTCGAGGACAAAGGAATTTCCTCAAATAACCATATCCACAGAAACCTCTGTCCTTGAACAAGGGGTTTCCAGCGGCAGCCTACCTTGCCAACTCCCTAGACCAAGGCCAAGGGAACACCGAGGTCTCCTGCACAGGCTGGAGGTTGACTGTTTCTGCCACAGCTAGGCAGAGGGAACAGAGGCAGGATGACCCCTCTGTTATCCCCTAAGAGGCAACAAGCAAAACCAGGGCCAAGAGGTATCTGGGCTGGAGCACCTCTAATCTTGCACAGTGTTTGGTCACCCCTTCAGCTGCTCATGGAGGAGCCTCCCAGTTCCTCGCTGTTGGCTCCACTGAAGGGCACCTGACACACAGTACTTTTCACAAGGATCAAGCCACAATGACCCCTGGAGCTGGGGAGTCCTGTGGTGCCTCAGATGTGTCCAAGCATCTGACCTGGGTTCGGAGTGCTCTTCAGATCTCACACTGAACCACACTCTGCCCTAATTCACTCTGCCACACCAGTCTGGAAGATGTTGAATCCTGCCTTGATGGCATGGTTAATTACTCATGGTTGCTCACAGGCTTCACAGCGGATTTAAAATCTGATCCCTCCCCACCAGCTGCCTGCAGGCTCTGTGTTTTACAGGGCCATAGGTGTGCTCCAACAGCAGGGAAGGGAAGGGAAGGAGAAGTGCTGCAGCATCATAGGAACTCCCTCTCCTTCCTGCTGTGTTGAATCTGGCTGGAACCGTGGCTGAAGCTGGTGGAAAAGGGCTGCAAGGGCAGCTCCATCCTCTAGTTTGCATCACCACTGGCATTTGGCTGTTGAGCTCTGCTTCTTACCTGCTTTGCAATGTGTTATGGGCAGGACCTGGTGGCTGGACCTACATGTTCCCCTTGACCAGGCAGCTTGGGGGTCACTGCCCACCATCAAGTGCTCCCAAACAAATCCTCCCAAAAGCCCTTTGCAAATATAACTGATGCGTTCGCTGCTGGTGTGACTACAGCCTCTGTCTCCATTTCCTGGCTCCCGTCTCGGAAATGGCCCTGACTCCTCCACTGCTGAAGGGGACCCATGACAACAGCCAAGGGACTTGTGCACAGGGAATGCCACCTGCACAAGATGCAGGGGTGCATCTGCTCTTGGGATGTAACAGCATGAGCAACAAGGGCAGGTAAATCTCTGTGCAGCTTGTCTGCAGAGCCATGGCCAAGCCTTCGTGGGTGCTGCGTCACAAGTAGTTCTCCCTACATCTGTCACTGGGCCATAGGCCCATGGATGCCCAGCTTTAGAAAATATCCCCTTCAAGGTTGTGAGATGGTTGATGCAGGCAGGGATGGGTTTAGCATTTTTCAAAGGAATTGACCTTGACTTCAAGCAGAGCCAATCTTTCCCAAATCAAATTACTTTTGTGATATTCCTGAATCACCTTAAGGGGGTTTGTTTGAGCAGAGAGCCAGATACATTAGCTTTTGCTCTAAAGGACATGATTTTATGTGACTTCTGGTAATAACTCCTCATCCCCCCTTTGAACCCTAGGCCAGAGACCATGTGCATCTCCAGACCCCACAATGGTTCTGCACTATGTCTGGTTCCCAGACACAGGACTCCTGTACTGGGGTATGTGCACAAAACCCCTGGCCCACATGGAGGTAGCAGATGAGCAGAGGCTGAGCAGCCCAACAGCCATGTCACACATGGTTGTAGTTTGTGTTTTGGTTTAGTCCATCTCTCCCCTTTAGTTGGATTGCTCCAAGTTGTCAGTCTCCTTTTCCCTTCCCCTTCTTCCGGGCAGTTCTGTGTCTGTCATGTTTCCTCTCCCCTGGGCCCTTGTCTGTCATTCGGCTGCCTCTCCTTTCCTTTGAGAAGGTTCCAAGGAGGGCGTCGAGTGATTGGCCAGGAGCCCAGGGGTCCCTCCCCACTCAGACCTGGCTGGATTCCCACTCTGTCGGTAATTCCCCGGATCCTCCACCTGCCCCGTCCCATATTGGTGGGTGGCTGGGTCCCTCCCCAAGATCCACCCCTGTTTAAAAGATGTTGCACACCCCAGTTCTTTGTCCGGTGTGGGCTGTTACCCCTGGGTATTGGAGGTTCCTTGGAGCTCACAATAAACTTGGATTATAACTCCCTCATCAGATCACCTCTCATTCCTCGCCTTCATCGAGTGCTGCTATCGTGCTGCTTTTGTGGGGACACTGCTGCGAGGCAAAGGACCCACAGCTGGCACCTGGCACTCCTGAGCCACAGCAGCTGAGGGCGCTGGGTGGTGGCAGACTTGCCACTGTGCCCCTGCTAGCCAGGGTGGTGCAGCTGAGTGGCAGCTCAGCTCAGCAGGCACAGCAACAACACACAAACTGCAGTCTGAAGTGAAAGATTGGCAATGATTGTGCCTGTGCTGTGTATGGGGAAGAGTATGCTCGAGGATGCTTGAGCTGACCTGACTGCAGGTGCAGCATGCTCGGGCTGGCTGTGACCTCGTACTATGGCCAGGACATGGTCTGTTCATGCTAATGACTCCAGCACAATAACTCCAGTGGTTTTGCCCAGGTCTTTATCAGCATAAGCCATCTCTACTGAAATCTGCATCTACAGAAAAAGCATGCAGTAAAACCAGCACTGTCCACTGGTGTACATCTTAACATACGTCATTTGTGGTCCATTCAGAAACTATCTTGTGTGTCCACTGTGAAGTCTGTAGGACAGCTTCTGGACAAATGTACCTGTGGTAGCCCCTAAGGCTACCACAAATGATAGCTCTACCGTGGAGAGTCTGCAGCCTGTGAACTGCCACAATGTAGTGACCTTTGCCCCCAGGCAGTCTCCTTGAGAGACTCCTCTGCAGCTCAGGTGAGAAAATGGAACACCCTCAGGTGTCGCAGTGCTCTCGGTCGGGAGGGACCTCGACCGGCAGATTCTGGCTAGCAGATGGCACTTGCAACTGCAGAGAGGGCCCCTGGCCCAGTCTCCCAGCAGCCCAGGCTCAGGAGGGCAGGACAGTGGCTGAGGATTCTTGACACAACCAATGGCTCCAACACTGTAGGCAGATGACGATGGCAAGAGAGAAGAAGCGTCTCTTGTTGGGGTTAAATTCCAAGTTTATTGACCTCCCCGAGGGAGCTTTTACACCTGGAGGGAAACAGCCAACAAGAGCCCAAAGAAGGGCTGTGCATAATCTTTTAAAGGGGGGAGTAACTAAGGGTGGAACCCAACCATCCACTAATGGGAAGTAAGGGGTGGAGGGTCAGGGGGGTGAAAGACACAACTAGCAGCAAATGAGGGAAGAGTGGGGAGGGACCCTCAGCCACCTGTCCAATCACTTGACGCTCTCCCTAGACTTTTCTGGAAAGAAGGGAGGGGTAGCCGAGTGACAGACAGTGGCTCAGGGGAGGGGAAGTGAGACAGACAGGGAAGGATCTGGAAATGGGGGAGAACTGGTAACTGACAGTCTAGATGAAACCAAACTTGGGGGGAGAAATGGAACTTTCTAAGCAACACATTACAACACTCAGGAGGCTTTGCGGCCTCATGCCAATTCCTCCCCAAGGATGAGTTCTTCCTCTGGACCCCACTTTTCTAGTTCTCTGACAGTCACAGTGAGAGAACACCCCCATGGGGCTTTGCGGCCTTATGCAGATCGCCTCCCTGTGATTGGTTCTTTCCCTAGTTCCTGGTTTTCCCATTCTGTGATTGGTCAGTTTTGGGTCCCTCGAGTGATTGGTTGTTTTCTCAATCCCTGTTGTGATTGGTCTAAGTTCTTTTCCCCGCCCTCAGTTGTGTGGATAAATAGTGCTCTGTCTGGGCAGAGATCTCAGCGTTCTCCAGATCCTCGGAGCCCTTCAATATAGAAGACTCTTGGAGAAGAAGGATCGGCTTTGCTCATTTCTTCCTCGTGTTGCCTGCCGCAGCTGCTCACAAAGAGCTGATCACAAAGAGCTGCTCACAAAGAGCTGATCACTCACTCCCCACCCGAGAGTGCCTGTGTGCCTGGTGCATTGGGGTGCCTTTTTGAAGGCGCTTTGGCCAGGGACTGTCACGGCACCCGAACACTGGACCGGCTGTGGCAAGTGGCCGCCCGAACAAGGACCTGATTCTGAGTTGTCCCTGGTGAAGCTACTCCACACAGCTCCGGCTGTGTGGATTTGAAGAAGCTCTCGGGTGAGCCGCTCCCCAGTGTGAGACGTGCCTGCATTTTAGCAGGCACCCTCCTCTGGGTACCAACTGGGAACCCTCAAGAGGATTTGGAAGAGGACTGGTTGAAGAAGTGATCGTCCCCAGATCAGCTTTTTCATTGACCACCACCATGGGGTGAAGAAAAAGTGTAAGAGGGATTTTTGGTCTTTTCATTTGAGTTTACCTTTTGCTGTCGGGAGGGAAAAGGAATCTTAAGATGGGGAACAATATCAGCAGAGTTAAGCTCACCCCATCTGAGCAAGGTGTTTATATCCAAGGTAGAGATGCCCTTATTGCGGGAAATTTTAAGTTTAGTAGGGAGGAACTCAAACAATTTATCCATTGGGTTTTTAAGTTCTTCCCACACACCAAGCCTGATTCATTTTTTTCGGATTCTTTTTGGGACAGAGTTGGGAGACAGTTAAATATCTTTCAGTTAAATGGGGATTTTTCCGTGGTGCAATTTTTTCCTTTGTTTCAGTCAATAATAAAGGCTTTTAACGAGGAAATCAGTTCAAAGGGAAATGGGGAATGTTCGGGAAAAGTTGTTGGGCCCCAGTTTTCAAACCCTAACCCCCTCTCCTCACCCCCTGTTCCTAATCCTGCTTCCTGACTCGAGAGTGGGTTAGTGGGTGAAACCTACCGCATGGCACCAGGTTGCCACAGTCTCCCGGTTGCCCCCCAGCCCTCTTTCTCCCTCCACCTGGACGGCTCTGGCTAAGCCACCCAGGATCTTTCCTTGACCCTTCTCCCCATGCCCACCTACCCCATCCCAAGTTTCGTCAATTAAGGTTTTTAGCTCGCAAGATGGTGCTGGCCATGTGCTCAGCCCCGCCATTGTGTCACCCTCAGTGCCAAGTTTTCCCACTCCCAGTCCCCAAAATGGCCGTCCCTCACCCCCATGTTCCCATGCAAGTCACCGCGCAGACCCAAAACACCGCCCCTTGCACCTCTCATTGCGGTTTGTTGGGTGTAACCATGTCGAGCCCCTCCCCTGTCATCAGGAACACTCCTCCCTTGGCAGTCGACTTCACCCCCTGCCACACCCTCTCAGCTGCTCCTCCCATTTCCACCATTCCGCCCACTTCCAGTTCTCACACCATCAGGGCCAGAAGTGAGGATGATGGCAACCAGAAGGAGGCCATTTTGGCCTCCCCTCCGGTTTGCCTGAAAAAGCCACGTACTCGCTTTCAGCATCCCCCCATCTTCTTTGGAGGTTGGGGACAGTGTGTCCTCACTCTCTGACATCGAGGACCACTGGGCCCGGACCAAGAGGGAAGCAGCAAAGGAAGGGAACTGGGAAATGGCAACGAAGATCTCTGCCTTCCCAGTCACTTTCAAACAAGGGAGGCAAGGATGACGAGCAGTACGGGAGCCAATCCCATATGCTCAATTGAAAGAGTAGTGCAAGGCTGCAAAAGAACATTGCCAAGGTTCATTTTAATTCAAAAACCTTTTGGAAGCCACCTTCATGGCACACACAGTGCTGCCACATGACATTAAGAACATCATGGGGTGCCTCCTCTCCTCAGCTGAGTTGATGTTGTGGGAGAGGCAGTGGAAAAAACAACAATAAATAAGTTAAATAACATCATAACCAGATACACCAATGACCCCACAAAGCCCAATCTAATTTTAGAACAAATATGTGGTGAAGGTAACTTCCTGAAACTGACAGATCAAACAAATATCCCTGAATGTGCACTCAATGAAATCACTATGGCTGCCAGAACTGCCTTGCAGTTGACACCTGATGCAGTTGACACCTTCCTGCCCAAAATTTCACTAACATCAAACAGGGTCCTGATGAAACCTTCATAAAGTTTGTTAATCAACTTAAGGTAGCTTTAAAAACAAGTGGAAAGTAGGGAGGTGAGAAAGGAGATCCTCATCAAACTTGCCGTGATGAATGCACACAAACAGACCAAGGAAGTCTTGCATTCGCTGCCCCTTGAGCCTGAACCAACACTCAATCAGATGATCGAAGTCACAGTTCAGCATGCTTCAACTGAAAACACAGTGGGTCAAGCTGTGGCAAAAAGTGTGGCAGAAGGTATTTCAGAAGTGTTTGCAGTGGTGTCAGTGCAAGAGAGACCAAAATGTTTCAACTGTGGTAAAACTGGCCATTTCATTAATAACTGTAACCATTTCCCTGTGGGGATTGAAGACAAAAGAAGAAACCGTCATTGGTTGTCTCAAAATCCTGATGCCATCTGGAAGCAGGGAAACAACCAGCAGAGCGTGGGGCGGCCCCACGCAATGACACCAAGTTCCCAGCCGTCTCGTCACTTTGCCTCCGCCCAGATTCCATCAAGGGAGGAGGAAGGCCATCCCCCACGCCATCCAAAAAGCACAGCTTCCAGGGTCCCACCAATCGCCGATGGCCACCAGCGCCCCTCACCAGGATCTCGGTGGGCACTCACAGGGAGCTGCTAAGCAGCCTCTCCATCAATTTTGAAGACGATCAAGTTTACACCATCCCCACTGGAAAGTGCGCTCCCATCAACGTGCTGGTTGACATCTACCAGACATCCTCAGTGCCTAGGACATGAATCGTTCATCTTCCCCGAAGTGGTCACACCGGAACCAGGAGAAGAAATCTTCATCCCCGTCATGTGCAGAGACCCTCCATCGTTTCTATACTATGGAATTCCTTTAGCACAAGCATTCCTGATTCCTTTGGATTGCCCAAAAGAAATCCCACCTAACCCCCAGGTGATGTAGGTCAACATTTTAGGAGAAAACAAACCCATTCACGTATGTGAACTTCTTTGCCAAGGGGACAAAGTCAAGAAAAAGGGAATGCTCGAAACAGGCTGAGATGTAACCATCATTGCTAGATTGGATTGGCCCCCCCCAGGGGAAGCTGGAGCCTGTGTCGGGTGTGATCTCTGGGATTGGAGGAACTGCGACATCTTGGCGTGCAAAAAGGACAATCATCATCACTGGACCTGAGGGGAGGGTCGCAACTGTCTGCCCACTTGTAGTTAGGGCGCCAATCACCCTGTGGGACAGGGATGTTTTAAATCAATGGAGTGCATCCATTCACATTCCTCAGCAGGGTTTCTATCCAGGGCCACTGAGTGGTGCACTAATTCCACCATAAAGCTCACATGGAAACAAGATCAACCTGTGTGGGTTGACCAGTGGCCCCTCAATGAGGATAAACTGTGCGCACTAGAAACTCTAGTTGAGGAGCAGCTCCAGAAAGGGCACATAACACCTACAAACAGCCCATGGAACACTCCCAGGCAAAGACAAATGGAGACTGCTACAAGATCTCAGGAAAAATAACGATGTTATCAAAGATTTTGGAGCTCTTCAGCCTGGCATGCCTAATCCAACCCTGGTCCCCAGAGACTGGCCCCTTGCGATTGTGGACATCAAAGATTGTTTCTTCAATACCCCTCTTCATCCTCAAGATGCCCCAAGATTTGTGTTCTCTGTTCCGTCTTTGAATCGGCAGAAGCCCTGGCAACGTTACCATTGGCTTGTCTTGCCTCAAGGTATGAAAAACTCACCTGTCATTTGCCAATGCTATGTTGCCCAAGTGTTATCGCCACTCAGAAAACGATACCCGGACTGTTACATTACATGGATGATATCTTGCTATGTGCCCAAGAACATTCCACCTTGTAATCATTGTTAAATGACACCATCCAAACCATCAAGGACGATGGGTTTGAGATTGCTCCAGACAAGATCCAAATATCTCGTCCTTGGAATTACCTTAGACTGTAAAGAACTAAGGAAAGGAAAGAACTGTCACTCCCCAGCAAGTTACCATCAAAGATGAGCCAAAAACACACCATGAGCTGAAACAACTCTGTGGATTAATCAACTGGGTCCACCCAATCCTAGGAGTTACCACAGAATACTTGGCTCCACTTTTCAACCTTCTCAAGGGTGACTGCGCACTCAATTCTTTGCACCACCTCAATCCTCAAGCTCGAGAGGCCATTGTCAGAATCCAAGAAGCACTTTCCACCAGACAAGCTCATCGGTTCAACCCCAATCTGTCCTTTTGCTATGCTATACTTGGTAAGGTGCTGCATTTGTATGCAGTTATCTTTCAGTGGGACACCTGTGACAAAGACTCTCTCATCATCATTGAATGAGTCTTTCTTTCAAACCAGCCTGTGAAAACAATTACCACCGCTCCAGAATTAATTGCTTCTCTCATTCGAAAAGGTAGGGCACGCCTGCGCTCTTTGGCTCTTTGGATGCATTTACATGCCATTGGCCACCATTGACGATTTGGAACATCTTATTCAAAATAACGAAAGCTTCCAGTTCTCCCTTGATAACTTCCCAGGCAACATCTCAGTTCATTATCCTGGACACAAATTGTTTAAATCTGCATTCTAATTGCTTCCTAAATTTGTGACATCTAAAACACCCCTCAATGTTCTGACCATTTTTACAGACAGCTTGGGGTCCTCTCACAAGTCAGTAATGACTTCGAAGGACCCTCAGACTCAGAAGTGGGAATCTGATGTCCAAGTGTTTGAAGGATCACCACAAATTGCTGAATTGGGAGCCATCGTCAGAGCATTTGAAAAATCCAAACAACCATTCAATTTCACCGATTCTGCTTATGTTGCTGGGATTGCTATGAGGGCGGAACATTTAGTGTTAAAAGAGGTCTCCAATCCAAAATTATTAAGCTTGCTTTTGAAATTAGTGAACCTTATTTCCCACCGAAGTCAACCATTCCGTGTGATGCACACAAGGTCACACACAGACCCTCCCCGCCCCATTGCTGAAGGCAACAGATGAGCCAACACTCTCGCAGTGGTGGTCGGACCACCTACCCTGCCAGATGTGTTTCACCAAACTAAGTTGTCCCACACATTCTATCATCAGAATGCACCTGCTCTGTCCAGAATTTTCAAAATCTCCAGAGAGCAGGCAAAGGCAGTTGTGGCCTCATGCCCAAACTGCCAAAGTTATCAAGTACCTTTTATTTCAGTTGGCGTCAAACCCAGGGGCTTGAAAAGTTGTGAAATATGGCAATCTGATGTCGCACATTTTCCCTCGTTTGGGCAACAGAAGTACATTCATGTGTCTATTGACACATTTTCAGGCGCCTTGTTTGCCTCGGCACGTGCCAGGGAAAGTGTACACTTTGTCAAGCAGCACTTTCTCCTGGCATTCTCCACCCTCGGAGTGCCTGAGCAGATCAAAACCAACAATTTCGCCCTGCATTTGCATCCGAGCAACTCAAAGCATTCTTCCAACAATGGGGAATCCAACATAAAACTGGCATACCCCATTCACCCACAGGCCAATCAATTGTAGAAAGGGCACATTAAACATCGAACGTGTCCTTCACCAACAACGTGGAGGTGCAGAGGTCTTGTCTCCCACTGAAAGACTCTGCAAGGCTCTGTACGTCATCAATTTCCTAAATTGTTCCAACTCTGAGCCAGACCCCCCATCATACGGCACTTCTCAAATTCAACCAGAGCCCAGCTCAAGCAGAAGCTGCCGGTGTTGGTCAAAGACCTGGAGACCCATCAAATCCAAGGACGCCTGCAATTGATTGCCTGGGGTAGGGGGTATGAATGTGTTCCCACCCCATCTGGACCAAGTGGATTCCAGGGAAATGCATTAAGCCTTACCTCGGCCCACCTCTCGAAAACCATGGCTTTCCAGAACCTTCTGACTCTGTTACAGGTCAGCCTGAAAATCAGAAGTCGTCAGCATGGAGACGCCGCAGAAGAAAATTAAGATCAACCATGACAGCGTGAAGACCTACCACCCGCGCAATAACCCAAACACAGGCCAAAGACAGTTCCTCTAACCCCACGTTACAATAACTTCAAATCATCTCCTTCCCTATGCCGTCTTCCCTCTCCCATTTACCTCACCCCTCTCCTTTGCTTTTCTAAATAAAGAAGGGGGAGGTGGGGTGTGGTAGCCCTTAGGGCTACCCCCAATATCTGATATGTTCCTTATGTATTTTATTATGTGTTCCTTGTGTGTTTTACATAATTAATGGTTTGTACTGTATACCCCCATTCCTCCTGTGTTAACAGTTTGCCCCTAAGGCTGTATCCTCCCCTAAGCTGTCATTTCACCCTAATCCCAGAATGTTCCCTGTCTATCTTCCCCCATGGGCCAACCCCTACCTAAACCCCGCCCTGGAATTCCCCTAAACCTCGATGCCCCATTGGCCCATGTGACCTACTCTCCTCCCCAGGTTTCCCTCATTGGTTTATACATTGTAATCCCTCCCTTTGCTCCTCTCCTGTTGTAATGCCATTGGACCCTGGCCCCAATACCCCGCCTATGTTCTGTCCCTTAAAATCCCCTGTCCGGAGTGTATCTGGGCCTTTTTGCCTCTGCACTGCCTTCGAGTTAAGTTATGTTTTGAGTTGCTTTAATAAAGGCGATTCTCGGAGCTGCATGCAAGGCCCATCTCGTCCTTTGTGCACCGACCCGTCGACGATTGCTAGGGCTTTCAGAATCCATGGGGGAGTGTCGCCCCTTGTGAGCACACAGGGTCATTCTAGAGAGGTGCGCGGTGTGACAGTGGGGGGGAAGGGTGAGACAGAGAAAATAAAGGGCAAAAGGAAGCCACGAAGACAGTTCACAGAATGTTGTAGTTAAGACCAAAGTTTATTTTTCAGAAGTAAGGCCAAAATGTGACTGACCACCTAAAAATGATGCAGCTCTGGAAGATCCTAACCCTGTTGATTGCTGGATGCCTCACTGCTGACCCCTGGTTGTGTCTCAGCCAAAGGAAAATATCTAGGTCACACTGGCCAAGATTCTCTGCCAGGACGACATCTGTCTGTCCATAAGCAGTGTGGACATCCCTTTGGTGACTTGTCTGGTAGGGATTCCTCTTAAACCAAATGATTATCCCTTCACAGGCAAAAACCCAAGTCCAGTAGACTCGGGACGAGTGGATGAAGATTTTACCACAGGCAGCAGAGGAGTCCCGAGAATTGGAACTATTGGGGTCCTCCAAGGCCACTTACTGTATTAGATTCACATACCAAAGAGTGACTTATACATATACATTTGTACCAATGTGAAAAATGTGTCTCCTACAAGAAGCTTTTACCAGGCCCACAAGTGGTGCAATCACACCGCAAGTACACCAGCTAAGTCCTCTCAGCATCCCAAAGCACTGCCACGAGGAGTGTTTTTGATCTGTGGGGATAGGGTTTGGGCAGGAATTCCCTACAGACTGCTAGGAGGTCCTTGCATGCTCAGCAAGCTTGCAGTGCTGACCCCAAATTCGACACTGATTGGAGACTGGAGAAAGAATAAAACTCAATTGGTCCGCCAGAAAAGGGAATTGACTCAACTGGATGAAAACTGCGACAGCCAAATTTCTGGTTGGCCCCATAACAAGAGGGTTCTTATATCCATCTTTTTGCTGTGGGTTGCAGCGGCAAAAGCCCCCGGGGAAATTTCCCACTTAGAATGCTGGCTAAGCAAGAATGCCAATTTAACATCCGCTGTGCTAAGTGATCTCCTAGCAGAAGAAGAGATGCTCAAACAGGCCACTTTGCAAAACCGTGCCGCAGTCAATTACTTATTGCTAGCCCATGGACACAGCTGTGCAGAGTTTGATGGCCTGTGCAGTTTCAACATCTCAGCTCCCGGCAAGAGCATCCATGCAAAAATCCAGAGACTGCAAGGATTAGTCCAAGATCTTAAAACTGAGAAGGACCCAAAGTGGTTGCCCTAGGGTGACTTTATGATGCTTGTATCCCCAATTGTCTGCTCTGTTGGTGTCGGATATTATGTCCTGTACCTTTCAGGCTGTTTCAAGAGCCAAAAAGAAGCACACAGTTTGTTTGGGAGAGATGGGAACTCCCACACACTGGTCCCAGACTGCGCTGTCTTCAGACAGACAGAGAGAGAGCTCTCCTTTTTTTTTTTTTTCCCCTTTTATTTATTTTTTTTTGGCTAGCTGAAGCAGAGAAGCCCGCTGGACAGTTTTTTTTTTTTTTTTGGGGACTGTTTAAGCTTGTCCTGGACTGAAAAGGACCAGAGAGACGCCATGAGTTCACACCTGTGGCCCAGCGGGGCCTGGACACTGACATTTTGCAGCACCGGAGAGACTGAGAGGGAGCTGGGCTACACCCACGGCAGGACACTCTCAGCTTTGCCATCCCTCTTTGGAGTGGCGAGAGGTTTTATTGTTTCCTATTATTCCCTTGTTTGTGCTTGTGGGCCTTTGTTTGTTAAATAGTTTTTTTCCACTCTTTCTCAGAGGAAGTTTAGTCCCAAACCAGCTGAGGGGGGAGGGGCCGTTGAGGTTTGCTTCCCACTCGGAGGGTCCCCGCAAATTTGCCCTAAACCTGGACAGTGGTTCAGTGACTTGTTTGGACATCTAGGAGTTAAAGGGTGGTTGGCTTCACTGCTGAATTCATTAGTTTGGATTTTAGCAATAATCATCACAGTTTTACTCACCTTGTTTCTAGTTTTAAAGTGTTGTAATAAAATGGTTGCGGAGGTCTTTTTTCTAAATAAAGAAGGGGGATCTGTGGTAGCCCCTAAGGCTACCACAAATGATAGCTCTACCATGGAGAGTCTGCAGTCTGTGAACTGCCACAATGTAGTGACCTTTGCCCCCAGGCAGTCTCCTTGAGAGACTCCTCTGCAGCTCAGGTGAGAAAATGGAACACCCTCAGGAGGCTTTGCGGCCTCATGCCAATTCCTCCCCAAGGATGAGTTCTTCCTCTGGACCCCACTTTTCTAGTTCTCTGACAGTCACAGTGAGAGAACACCCCCATGGGGCTTTGCGGCCTTATGCAGATCACCTCCCTGTGATTGGTTCTTTCCCTAGTTCCTGGTTTTCCCATTCCGTGATTGGTTGTTTTTGGATCCCTCGAGTGATTGGTTGTTTTCTCAATCCCTGTTGTGATTGGTCTAAGTTCTTTTCCCCGCCCTCAGTTGTGTGGATAAATAGTGCTCTGTCTGGGCAGAGATCTCGGCGTTCTCCAGATCCTCGGAGCCCTTCAATATAGAAGACTCTTGGAGAAGAAGGATTGGCCTCGCTCATTTCTTCCTCGTGTTGCCTGCCTTTCCCCTGGAGAGCAGCTGCCTTGGCAGCTGCTCACAAAGAGCTGCTCACAAAGAGCTGATCACTCTCTCCCCACCCGAGAGTGCCTGTGTGCCTGGTGCATTGGGGTGCCTTTTTGAAGGCGCTTTGGCCAGGGACTGTCGTGGCACCCGAACATCGGACCGGCTGTGGCATGTACCCTGCTGCCTCACTTTACAAATGGATCATCAAAGAGGGGTGGGACAACTGAAGCTCCTGGTCCTTAGTTCCTTCTGACCTTCATTTGGAAAGCCAGGATGAACGTCAGACAGAGCACCCTGGTGGCAATGAAAGCCAAGCTTCCCCTCCAGCCTTGACCTGGTGCTGTGTGACCATTCATTGGCATGGGAAGATGCCCAGTAGAAAGGAGCTGAGGGATCCCTATGCTGGGACAAACAGCACAGCCTGGCAAGACTATTCTTTGTGTAAAACTCCAGAGCTCCAACAGTGCTATTGGCTTGTAAGGAGACTACAGGCAACCATTGGAAACACACCAGCTTCCCCAGAACTGGGCAAGTGAAGGATACTCTAAAATGTGCAAACATACAGAAGGCCACAACAAGCCAGAGGTTGCTACATCAGCAGGTAAGACTAATTTACTGAGTTGGAAAAAATCCTGCAACCCTATGGTTAACTAACAGCAGATAGCTGCTTCTTTAATGGTCTCTTCAGCCACCTTCCAAAACCTGTCCTGATCCCAGGTGAGAGCTGCCACCACAGAGAAACTTTTATCTCCCTGACTTTGTGTCACGGGGTGGAAGATCAATCAGAGAGGATGCCACTCATTCTGCCTGCCCCTGCAGAAACCCAGCCTGCCCTGCAGGCATCTCTGGAGCATCCCTCTCTGTAAGGAAACAAGACTAGCCTGGAAACACCTGACATTTCTTCAGCCTTGAGGGACTCTGTCCTTTCTGCTGCCAAAGCTGTCCCTGCAGCCACCAGGGTCTGTCCCTGTGGTGGCAGCATACCCAGCACTGTGCTTGTGGATGCCTGAGGGTTGCCCAGACCTATATGTGCCAGCTGGGCAGATGCACTCGCCTGGCCAAAGTGCTGCAGCCCCAAGGTTTGCCTGGGCAATCCATACTGCTGCTGCATCTTAAGCAGGGATTGGAAGTCTCATGGGCTCCTGGCCAGGGCATGCAGTGCCTTTGGCACTGTCTGTAGACATGGCACAGAGCTGCGCTGCCTCTCAACCCAGTGCTCCTGGGGGGAAACTGCACCTTCTGCTGCAAAATCTGGGCTTGAAAAAATCAGTGACATTTGTGAGTAGCATGTGACATTGGAGGTCCCCTGCCCCTGGTGGCAGCTCAGCTCTTGCTGCTCCTAACGGAGCTGCACACAGGGGCTGCCATAGCAGAGTCACTGCACGGGTGACACGGAACACGATACAGGTCTTAACCATCCACCTGGGGATGGCTGATGCTGTGAGTAACCACTTTTTTTTGCATTTTGCTTTTCCTGATTCCAGGTAACATTGGTTTTAAGGGAAGTACATAATAGTAATGAGTTTCTCTTTCAGGGTGGGGGACACCTCTAAATCAGGGCCACAATGGATGCTTGTGCATGGGGTGGGCAGTAGCATCTGCACAGCACAGTGCAGGTGAGGATGCAGGTAAGGATGCATGCTGGTACAGGGCTGGCTGAGCTCCCTGGAAGGAGGCAGGTTCCATCTGGGCAGTGAGGTATGGAAGTATCCTGGGACCAGAGAAGTTTTCCGAGGGAAGACTGCCACAATCCCTATTTGTAAATGCTAAAATGTTGGATAATGATGATGATGATGATTACTACTACTACAACTACTATTATTATTATTTCTTCAAATCAGAAGAGAGTTATCCCAAAGACTGTCTACAATGATGGGTGCTGGCAGCAATGCTGTGTTCCAGGTGATGCCTAACCCCAGCTCTGCTCAGCTGCATTCACAGGGGTTACAACCTGAGCCCAGGGGGATTTGGAAACAGCCAAACTCAGGATTTAATCCTGTTTTCCAGAGAGACTGAGGAAGGGTCTAGTACTGGCATCAACAGATGCTGAGGTCACTCAAAAAAAAAGCTCATGCTGGCCTTGTCAGAGGACCAGGTGGGAAAGGCCACAGTTTGGGCACATTCCTCAGTCCTGTGTGGGGATTGCAAGCACAATGAATTACTGATTCTGGAATTACAGTTCTCTAAATCACCTTGTCCAAAACACAGCAATCCTGCTCTGTAAATGATAAAGACATGGCCTGGATTAAGACTGAACTGGCTGATGAGTTTCTGTTATACAATCATACTTTTTTTTTTTTTTTTTTTTTGGTCCAGTATAGGAAGCCACAAAATTAAAAAGCCAAGAGATACATCAGTGATGAACAACCAAGGTGGGGACAGGGAGCCCTTGAATACAGATGGAGGAGCTGGGCTGCTTTTTCCTAGTGAAGAGGTAGCAGGACCTGACCTAACAGTAGTCTATAAGTACTGATAAAGCAATTTAGCAAGGATGATGGACTCAAAACCTTCTTGGCAATGCCTGGTCATACATTAAGGAGCAGTAACCACAAAGTCCTGAAAGTTTAAAGTGGAATATTGGGATGGTGAAGCCTTGAGAGAGGTCACCAGACAAGTGGGGTAATGTCTGGCCATGGAAGGTGCTATAGCTCAGGTAGGCAGAGCCATGGGGGACCTATGGAAACCCCTTATATAACCTCCAGTGGTCCCTTTCCATCAAAACTTTGCAATTCTGTAACAAAGGTGTTACAATGTCTTTCTAAATGATACTTGCCATGTGAATTTGGCAAGGGAATTTGTGTCTTGCTTTCTTGATCCGTAACCTCTGGCCAGCCCATTTTACATGTACAGCAATGAGCCACTCCTTTTGAGACCAACTGAGCAAAAAGTGGTTGATCTGCAAATAAGGTGTTTTGGTTCCCTAGTCATAAAGTACTAATTAACTCCACGTTAACAGGCATTTTTCACTCAGGCTGAAGTGCTGCCCTGGCGATAGAGCAAAGATACAGCACAGGATGATGTTGATTTGCCAAAAGATGCCTGGTGTAGGATGAACACATCAGGTATAGGCAAAGCTGGTGGCTAGAGAAGGGGCAAGCAGGACCAGGGCAAGGAGAAGGCACTGGAGAAGAATATTTCACATGTGCTGGCCCTCTATAACTAGAAAGAATAGAAAGAATCTGAACCTGGGAAGAGGACAGACAAAACATACATGTGAGATCTCAGAAGTGTCCACCAGTGCCATCCATGGGCAAGGAGCCAGACTGAGTGAGGAGAAAGGATGGAGGGTGGAGATGTGGGTTGGAGCAAGCAAGAAATTATAAAGGGGAATGCTGTGGAGAAGAAACACCTGCTTCACTAGGAAGAGCGCAGTATACTGGTCTGTGTGGGGGACTTGGAGGAGCCCAGGAACGGGGTGGGTGTAGCTTCGTGATGGAGCCATGTCCCTTGGCTATGTTTAATCTACAAGTGTGCTGTGGTGCATGCAGAGGACACCAGCACTGCCCAGTGGTGCTGCCCAGCAGATCTCCATGACCAGTGGAAGAGCTGTACAGCTCTGGGAAGAGCATCTGGGGAAAGTCAGGAGGCATAAAGAGAACATGCCAGCCAGATGGCACAGGACATCAGCACTAGCTTCTGCTGAACAGGCCAGGACTTCAGCACAGGGCTGTGCCAGCTTCCCGAGGGGCCTGGCAAGCAGCATGGCTGTATGAGGACTCCCCTGTACTCAGTTCATCAGGCTGAGTCTCAGTAGAGCTAATTATCTTCAACAGTGTTTCTTTTGGTGCCACACCATCTCTGCATCAGCAGGGAGGATGGAGCCAGCCCTGCTCCTCTTCCCCAGCATTTCCCACCTTCCCAGGCAGAACAGCAGGCATGGCACTCCAGGCCACCAAAGCAAGGGTGGTGCTGGTCCAGCTGCAGGGTGCTGAGGTGGAGGAGGGACTGTGGCTACTGTGCAAAGCACTCAACACTGTGTGACCAGGAATAGGCATCCCAGAAGTCTGGTTGTGAGGAATTCCAATGGAAAACCCACCTCGGCAGGCTTGCCTCACCATTAACTGGTGACCCAAACCTTGCTGGGCCCAAACCTTGCCGGTTGGTCTGTGCCAACTTTCTCCCTGCAGAGATGGGTCACCCAGCCCAAGCCCTGAGCCTGCTCCCAGCCCATCTCTTGGAGCACACCTCTGGGGAGCGGCATTCCCTCCTTCCGGCCTGCGGCCTCCGAGGCCGCTCCCGCGCTATCCTTCCATGCGCAGCCGCCCACGGGCGCCTTCACACCTCGAGGACTTCGGCGGGCCTGGGCGGCAGCGCCTGCGGGAAGCGCGGCGCGGGGACGGGGCAGAGGTAGCCCCACAGGAGGCCCGGGCGGTGCGGTGCGGTGCGGGCACGTCCCGGGGCGGTAGGGCCGGGTCGCGATGTGGCACGGGCGGGTCCCGGGGCGGGGCTCGGTCCCGAGTCACATCCGGGCAACGCTCGGCGGGCGCGGACGTGGAGCACGCGGGCGGGGCGGCGGCGCGCGGGGGCGGCGGCGCGGCCAATCAGCGCCGCGCTCTCATCCGTGCAAACAGGAGCACAATGGAGCGAGCGGCGGGCGCGCTGCAGCCAAGCTTGGCGCGAGCGCCGCGCGGCTGACGGCCCGGCCCGCCAATGGGCGACGGTGCGCGGCTCTGGGCAGCCAATGGGCGCGCTGCGGAGGTGGGCCCGGGCGAGGTTAGGGTGTCCTTGCAGGGTGCTGGGCTAAACTTCACCAAATAAAAGCTGTTTGTGTTGGGGCGGCTGCGGAGCCATTTTGGGTAAGTTCTGCTCCGAACTTTGGGTTCGTTCGCCCGGCGGGGCCGGGGTGGCGGCGGGGCTGCGCCAGGGCGGTGCTATGAATGAACGCGGCGGCGCGGGGCGGGCGGGGNGCCTCGCCGGCTTCGGGCCGGCAGCGCCGGGCCGGGCGCCCCCGGCAGCGGGTCCCGGGGCATGCGGGGCCGGAGGCGGGGCGGGCTCCCCACGGCGCTGCACGGAGGCTCCTCCCGGCTGGGGAGGGGGAAGCGGGTCCCCCCAGGTGCAGGGTGCCGGAGGCCGCCCGCGAGGCGCAGTTCCCCCCTGACGTCTCGTTCTGCGGTGCTTAAGAATATCAATAATTAAGTCTTTAAACTTGGCGGTCGGGGGGAAGCTAGTCCCTTTGCGCGCTGGAGGCCCCGGGGCGCGGGCCGCCCGCTGCCTGGCCCCGCCGAGCCAGGGCACGGGGAGATGCGGTGGAAGGGCCGCTACCCACCGCGCCGGGCCGCGGGCTCGTCCCTGTCAGCGCGGTTCCGTCTCGCTGCGCGCGGAGCAGACGCGGATCAGCTGTGACATCGCAGCCATGTCACAACAGAGGCATCGCAGTCACGGCGGAGCCGCGGCTCGCCGCAGTCATCGCGCCCGCTGCGTGTCCGTGGCCGCACCGTGGGGTTCCCCTGTGCTCGCCAGTGGCGTTCACTGGCGATGGAGGTGGATTTTTAGCCTTGATCAATGAAGTTTGTAGGATGGAGGCTGTGAGAGACACGGACGCAAACAATACGGGAGGAGGAAGCGAAATCGTCAGCTCGGGTTGCTGCTGTGGGGGTGCGCTCGCTTGAAAGCGGGTCTCCCTCTGGTTATCAATTTGACTGCTGATAACTACACTGAACTCGCAGAGAAGTCGGGGACCGCGGGGCCAGGCAGGCTGCCTCAGCACACGCAGAGCTGGTTCTGCCTAGTCTGCTGTCGCCTTTGATATGGTAGAGTATTTTGGTAATATTGCTATGAAAAATGCTTGCTTTGTTTCTTCAGAGAGTTGGGATGCTTCTAGCCAAAAGCCCAGTCTTTTCTTGTTTATGTCCTGCTCAGGAAACGCAGCAAATGTTGGGGTTGGAGAATGAGGGGAGACGGATGGAGATGGTTGGCTGTGCTTGTGCAGTGTCCAATGGGACTGGGCAGAAGCCTCCAGCACCCCTCAGGTGGCGCAGGCCTCCCTGGCAGGGGGCTCCTGGGGGACAGACAGATGCTGTTGTCTTGTTAGATGTTTATCCTTGACCTCTTCATTTGCAGAGTATCTTTTTAAGTGCTGTGGAGTCAGTTGGATTAGAGCGTTGCTGGAGGGGAGAAAACACTGAGCTCTCAGAGAGTGTTTTCTCTGCTGTGAAGTGTTGCTGTTGTTTTTGGGCCCTATTCAGGTGATGGTATGGCAAGAGGTGCTGTCTTGCCTCTCCTTGCCCCTTGTTTACCTCCTTCATGCAGGAACTCTGCTGTGCTCCTTTGCAGAGAAGTTGTAGTTTTGGTCAAACTGTTGAAGTATGAAGCAATAACAGCATATTTTTCTCTAGGAGTAAATTCTTCCTGGAGTAAATAAGTTTTCTCTCCCAAGGCTTTTGGCCTTGAGCTGGGTTGGTTTTGGTTTAGGGCTGCCCCTGGCCTCCTTTCCTGAAAATTGCTTCCTCTTCCACTACAAAGTAGAAATTTGTCTTTGGGAATGCTAATTCAGCCCGTGTCTCTGAATTGGTACAGTTGCCTGTTCTTCCAGATCCTTCAGGGGTGCTGGACATACTGCTGCACTGCCTTCACTGCAGAGATGGGCAGCATGACAGCAGTAGGCTGAAGCTCATTGAATGTTGCCCCTCAAGTGCTTCAAGCTGAAAAACACAGTAACTAGGAGAGCTGGATCCTATGAAAATGTATGTGTGTGGCTTGTGCAGCAGAACTGAAAGTAAATGTTTTTATTCTTCAAATGAAAGCTCAAGTCAAGGAGAGGACTTTGAGAATGAATGATCTTGGTTTGTTTGCTCTTTGATGAAGTTTGAAGCCCACCCTGCAGTCATGGCTGTTTATTCCTGCCTGTTCCTTTATTGTCCTTCTTCTGAGCAGAAACACAGGCTGCCCTGTCCCTGAGGAGGCAGTTGCAGCCCCTTGCTGCAGGCCAGTATGGGTACCCTGTGTGAATCTGACACTAAGGCAGCTCTTGCAGTGTTTATCCATGCTGCTGCTGTGAATAATGCACGTCTCCCATGGTAGGTGCTGTCAGGGGCCCTGCTAATGTGTTCTGAATGCTGGTGTCTAGTTTAGTAGTATATGCCTTTTTTTTATGGCTTGAGTTTACCTCTTCCTCCATTGTTCTGCATGGGGACCATGCTGCTTGTCTTTGAGCAGTTGGCCCTAGGTGTTTCAATGTTAGACTCAGGGGTCAGTGCTGTGGGTCTTTTTGGGGTCTGTTGATTTCTAGTGTCTTGGTGGATGAGGCTCTCAGAGGAGTGTCTGGTTTCCTGACTGCGTTTTACTGCATTTCTTCAGCTGGAAGTAAATCTCTGCCACCCTCTCCACCTCAAAAGTGTAATCACAATAATTTTTAAGATCTAGTCTTCCTTGAGTGGTCTTTAATATTTTATCAAGAGTTTCTCCAAACACATAAACTTCTACAGGTGGATAATATAAAGAGTTTCACTGTAGTGGTTTGTGTTATTTCAAGAGGGTTTTGTACAAGCATGTGAACTTGTTTTTGTGAGCTGGGCGACTTTGTGAGACTTGTTTTTTGAGAGGCTGCCATAGCAGGCCTTTGTGTTTTGCTGTGGTGTCCTGGCCTGCCTGGGCTTTGTGCAGATGAGAGCTGATATCGTCCTCATCAGTGCGCAGTTCTCAAGGGGGAGAAGCTTAGCCTCACTAAGGGGGAAGAGCCAATCATCCTTGTGCTGAGAGTGAGCCCTTGGTGTGGGAACGCAGGCTCCTGTGTTGGATCTGGAAATCAGGCATGCATGGGGAGGCTGCTCTGAGGTCGTCTTAAAGAGATGTTGCCAAGCGCAGTGGTTGGATGTCTCGCTGGGCCTTGGGGCACTTGAGAGGGCTTGTTTAATTGCTCCTGCAAGTAGCAGTGAATGCATTTCTTCTTGCTCATCCCCAATTTCCTCCTTGGGACAATGGAGTCAGCCTCTGGTGTTGGTGGTCCTATTCTGGTCTGTGACAGCAGAGGCAGAGTGGTTGTTGGAGGCCAACAAGCGCTGTCAAGGGGAGAGAAGATGGTCAGGGTGAAGGACCCGTATGGAGTGGGGCAGCAATGTTTGCTGTGGCAGAGTGTTAGGGACATGCAGGGTTTGTGTGGTGGGTTCTCCCTAAAAACCCATGAAAACAGAATTACCCTTGACTGTGGGAGAGGTGTTAGTGCCTGTGTTGCCAAGTGTTGTGATGGTGGGACCCAAATCCTCTAAGGACGTGCTGGGCCCTGCAAAGCACCGTACTGTGAGTGTCACGCTCAGCAATGCCTGTCACAGCCTCCAGTGATCATCCGGCACCAGCCCCTGGCAGAATAACAGAGCTGGGGAAAGCTGACTAACCTGGCAGCAAAAAGGGGAAAATGTGGTTCCCTGGGTGTCAGCTTGTGACATGAGGAGACTCTGATTTTGTTCCTAATATCTCAGGCTGGTGCAGTATGTTTTCCGTGTGATAGGACAATGCCTTCAACTTTCCCTTATATGGGAAAATCTGGGATGCAGCCTAGCAATCTGCCAATATGTGGCTAATAATTTTTAGCATTGTTATGTTGGATGTGTCCAGTCAGCCTAAGAATTAGGGTATACCTGAGACACTGTGGCTGGGCTTTAATATTTAAGGCCAGTCCCTGGCAGATATCTGGGGAAAGGTTATGACTGTGCTCTAGGGAATGCCTGAGCACAGTTGGCTCTTTTGGAAGTCAGCTAAAAGCTGGCAGAGTTTGTGCCCGAGTGTAGAGCTCCTGCTCTTTGCTGCCCTTGGACCCAGTGCTTAGAGAGGTGCTGGATTGTGTTAGCACCAGGTGGGGGTCATGGGAACTTTTCACCCATCCTTTGTGTGAGGACCTTCTCTCTGTGGAGGAAATACTGCCTTGAGGTGGAGGGGTGCTGTTTCTATACTGCAGCCTGTTGTCTCCAAAGCATTCGCAGCATGTAGTGAGTGTAAATCTTGCTCTAAAAGGAGCAAAACATTATTTTTCAGTCCAGAAAAGAAAATGAGAAGCATGGGAACCAAGTCCCAGTCCCTCTTAGCTTTTCGTGTGGGCACTGGAGATGTGCTTGCAGAGGCGTGTTGGGAATGGTTCAAGGAGTGCGAGTGTTACTGTGAGGGTGAGATGTTGGCTTGGCCATGGGGTGCCCATCATATTTTCCAGCCCTGGTTTCCCCTTGAGGGATGCTGCTTCATGATATTATGAGTGTCTGCCCTCTGAGGTACAGCATGCCTTCTGCAGCCTTGCCTTCTCTCAAACTTTATGCTGGTTGTTTTGGGGTGATGGTTTGTTTTACTGTGGTGTTTGGGAATTTTTTGGTTTGTGTTTTTTCCTGGTAAGATTTAAGTTTAGATATCTTCTGGTGAATCTTTCTGACATTTGTCTGGTTCTCTCTGCCATTTGGCTCAGTTGTGATGGAAAGTCTGAGTTGAAATGCAGGTAATTCATTGTTTCCTTTTGGGTGACTGTGCTGAAAGCAGGGAAAAGTTATGCTTGTCAGTGTCAATTTTCAGAGTATTTTCTAAATGTTTCTATAAAAGTGTGGGATCTGTGGAAGCCTGCTTTGTATTAGAGTAGGAGACTGTATCAGGGGTCAGGCTGGTGTTACTCTAGGCCCTTGAGCTGGCTGCATGTCCTGTTAATGTGCCTGTTGTTGCAAGGGAGGGACAGGTAGTGGATGGGCAAGGTTGTTTCATTCACTATCTTGTGTCACCCTAAATTACTTGTGTGAATTACAGCCTGGGAGGTCTGGCATAGGAAAATAGGTGGGAAGGGCGTGGGCATGTGTGGGGGATCCCAGCCAAAAGCCTGTGCGAGGGCCTGGTGGGGAAGGCTGAGTCCCTGTGACTGGCAGTAGACCTGTGTGGAGAAAGAACTTACTGCCTTTAGTGTTAAAACCCTCCGGGATATAAGACCCCCACTTCTTCCCGCAGGAGATATCTCATTTGCATTTCTTTGAAGGCAGAAGCAGGACTTTAGCTAATTGAGGGACTTTAGCTACCAGGCCCTCCCCAGTAGCAACCACTGCTGGGAGTTGTGCTCCCTCTCTGTTGCACCGGAAATAGGTATTTGTTTTGTGGACATAGTTTCACTTTGCACTTCACTTATACTGTATGGCTGCCTTGGAAGGTGAATTCCAGCACTAACAATTAGCCACACGCAGGAACAAGGGTGCTGCAAAGTTACAGGGGACTTCCACTTCTTTGATATACAGGCAGGTGAAATATTGGTTCTTTAAGAAACATTAATGCCTTGTTATATACGTGCATCGAGGCAGAATTAAAGTTAGTCCTAGATACAAGAATAACCATTAGTGCTTTGCTATAGATGTGCTGTGAAAGCTGCTATTTTTGTGTGAGTCACTGCCTTGAGTTCTCTAGGTCTTGTGCACAGACCACTTTTAACCCTCAATCTTTCATCTACTTTGGTTGAACTTAGAATATACTTTAGATAAAATGAAGTTTAAGTGTTCGATGTCTGTTAATTGAGGATCCAAAAAGAGCCATTTTTGATGACTTCTTTAAATGCCTGGTGCATCCCTGCTGTACCCTGTGCTTGCGTAGCCTTGGAAGGAGTGCAGTGGGGTGTGTGAATGCACAGCCCATTGCTCCTATTTGTATGCTTCTCTGCTTGTCACTTTAGGGCAAGCACAACCCTGTTTCTCAGTGATCTTTCTCCGTCCCTGCAGGGTGCCCCCTACCAGAGTATCTGAGCCTTTCCCGGCATGCACTTTGGTGCATACATAAAAGCAGGTTTCTCTACTCCACCACAGACAGCAGACACTGTGCTGTTTGCTGCGCAGTGATGTTTGGGGGGGCCGGCTGAAGCAAGGCTTGTGCTTTCTGTGAAGGTGCTGAGATTTGCAGTTGCAGATTTGTGGGCCAGTCACTGTGACTTTTCCACCTCCTTGCTCTGGAGGGTGAGAGTTTTTGTCAGAGGATAAAGTCGCTGGTTTGGAATTAGGCCAGTCCCACATTGTGCTTTGAGTGTGAGGGCCAGGGTCCTGAATCCCGAAGGCAAAGAAAGGAATGTGTCACTGTGGTCACAGGCTCCTTGAGGCTTTGGTAGTTGCAATTTCAATTCAGAGCCCTCTTCAAAGGTCTGAATTGAGGTGTGACTCTGCAACTTGTATGACCTGTGTGTTTGAATATGTACAGCTGTGCCCACATCTGACAGGGCATGCTGTGTGTGGAAATGTGGTTATCTGCAGATACTGCTCTCTGGTTTCTAGACAGGCTCTCCACTGGCTGCTCTGCTGAGTGGAGCATGGCATTAGGGCTGAGCACAGTGTTCTTAAACCCCTTCCTGGATCCAGCTCTACTTTCTGCTCTTTTTGTCACCTTTTTTTTGCTCTTTAGCTGCAAGAGGGAGACAGACACAGAGCCAAAGTGGATTTCTGGACCTTGTTGCATGATTATTCCTCCAGAGTTGCCTGCTGAAGGAAAGGTTCAGAATATGAGTGGCTTATCCAAGTCAAGTGGCTTATCCTTATCCCAAGAGGGAGAGGAGATGTGGAAACCATGTTGGTTTAGACTTAGGACAGGCATGTGCAGTAAGAGTGGGCTAGAAGAAGCTTGGTGTGCTCTGGGGTTCCAGTTCTGTTTGGAAAAAGGGACTCAGCAAAGATGGGACTCTGCAGCCAGCATTAATGAGAGTGGCTTGGCATCCTCTGGCAGGAACCCCTCCTGCCCATGCGTTCCCTACTCGTGCAGCTGTGTCTCTCCAGCCTGGCAAGGTTGATGCTCTCTTCACTGTTCCTTGAGCTGGTCTCTGACTAAAGGGCTTTATGAATTGAGGCAAGGAGGGGCCACCTTTCCATATGTACTTTTGGTAGCATTTTACTTGCAGTGTGTCTGGGCAGGCCTTTGTGTGCTCACTATTTCAAAGGGCTAGCCAAGCATTGCCTATAGCTGAGGAGCCGGCATCACTGTACCCCAAGCATTCGTACAAGAGGAATTGGAGAATTTCTCTTTGGCACTGCTCTCAGCCTCCTGTACTTTCATCTTTCTTGCTTTTTCTTGGGATGACGTAAAATACAAATGCAAGGAAACAGAGATGATTGAGAAGAATGTCTCATTACAGATGACGTCTGAACTGTGGAGACTGTTCTCTCAAAGTACCTTCTCAGGTCTGGACAACAGCAGATTTTGTCTGTTGCTAATTTGGAGTGAGGTTTGCTAGATTTTGTTGTGATGTAAGGGTAGAACAGATGCCATGAGGTGTGGGACCCCTCTACAGCACACAAAAACTCGCAGGCCATGGTTATTTGGGATGTTATCTTCCTGGGTGCTGAGCAACAGCTTGACTCCCAGTACCTGGCCCTGCTGCAGTCAGGGGTCTGCCAGCCAAGCTTGCTGCCCTGCCCTGGAGTGGGTGGCCTGGGTTCACAGCGCTAGCTGGACAGGTACAGCGTGTGGGGGTGCAGGAGCCCTTCTTCAACAGGGCAGCATCAATGAAGGGGCCTCTGTAAGCTGGTGTTGGAGCTGTCCTGTGCTTGGAGAGTGAGCAGTGTAGCAAAATGTCCTTCTGCTCCTGAAGATCCCTTCTATGCCCCCCCAGCCTTCACTATGTGTGAGCACAGACCAAGCTGAGCTTCCTTTATCACCTCTTTTTTGAGATACCTAGTGTTGCATCCTGCAACAGCGTGTCTCTGAGAGTGACCTGCACCTCGGGGCCTGGTGCACTCTGACGAAAAAGGCGAGGAGATGGGGTCCCGTTTGGAAATCCGAGCGCTGTTTATTGTCGGCACATGCATCCTGGGTACAGCCTCGAATGTGTTCCAGGGACCAGAGTCAAAAATGGAGCCAAGGATCCAGGGTTATAAACGAGACAACTAGGGCAGGTCTGAAGGTCGGGGTCCAATAGGGATGGGGAAAAATGGTGCAGAGGGATGGCCATGAACCAGGGGGATTAATAGGATCACGAGGTGTGATATTGCGACAAAAATAACCCAGCGGGGTCCAAGGGAAGGAAAAACATTCTAGGAGGTATGCATATATGGTGAATGAGGTGACATAAACTTAAACCAATTGAACAACAAAACCTAAGAAATATTAACATGTGGCTGCAAAGGCCCATGGGAGGAAAGTTTTTCTCACCCTAATCTGAAAAGGTGTCTCCATACCCTAGGACCAGGATGCAGTGCTGCCTGGCCCAAAGAAGAGCTCCTCACTTATCACACACTAAGACATTTACCTTGGGATCAGCCTTCAATGCCCATGCTCACAAGCTGTGGTCTGAGATGTGGCCATGGAAGGCAAAGCAAGGCTGGCCCTGAGCTCCCTTCAGGCACTGTACACTCCTTGCCACTCTGCCATCTGTGCACAGATGAGGCATTTGGCAAAGCAGTGGTGTCCATCCTGTTGTAAGGGCCTGGAAGTGTTTAAAATGCTAACTCTGTTCCTGTGGCCCAGCTGCTGGTGACTTGGCCACATTTTATTCAGCTCCATGGATGTGTTTCCTTGGGCACATTCCCATGGGCTACTCATTAGATGAAGCAGGAGGTTGGCAGGAGGACACCAACTTTTTCTTTCACCCTTTTTCTTTACCGTGGTTATAGCAGGAGAACAATGGGGAATACCTTACTCAGCAGGTAACAGGAGCGAACAGGGATATGGGGTCATCAGGTGAATGACTGGTAGGGATAAGAGTGATCCACTGTGGAGGTCTGTGGCAGGGAGCTTCAATTGGAGCAGACTGACAGAAATTCCTGAAGAAATGATTTTCAGCATGACTGGACTCTGCAGTGGAGTCTCCATCATTATATGGGGCTGTGGCCAGTGTTGCTGTGCCTTCTCAGCACGAAATCTGCTCAGGTTGTCAGATGTCCTTCATATGTGTCTACAGCCAAGTCTTGAGGTGCATTGCATTTGTTCACCTTCATAGCCCTGATGTCAATGTTGTCTCTATTCTAGCATTAGAAAATAGAGGCACAAAGGGTTATGATTGCCTCTGAGGAGCTGTTTGCAGTGTGGCAAAGCTGTTTTCTGACAGCTTGAGTTTGCTGTGAAGGATGTTAACAACAGCAAAAGGAGATCTGCACTTTCAAGAGTGCCATCTCATTTTTTGGCTGTCTGCCTTGGGATAGTATGAGTTTGGTGCAGTTTGGTGTAAAGCTCTCAAGCCTTATAAAATGTTCTTTGAATTGGCTAGCTGTCAAGGCCTACTGGTTGGGCTGCCTTTGTACACCTTTCTTACTAATCAAGGTTAAATTATGTGCCTGGTGCTTTCTTTGCAGGGGCAGTGACCTTGGAAATGGACTTGGACAGCTAAGTGAAGCTTTGAGCACTTGTGTGTAAGACATAAAAGGCAGCAGGAAAATGTGCAGGGTGCACAGGGCGCTGGTTTTTGCTGAAACCTCTATATCCTTCCTGGTAGCTAGAGAGCAGCTGGATGTTTTGTCCTGATGCAAGAAGCCTCTGAAGCAGCTGACAGTAACCCCTGTGCTCCCTTGAGCCCAGTAATTCATCAGAGGCTTTTTTCTTACGCTACTGGGAAGTCTGGCTCCTCATGACTGCTGGTCCAGGAAGCCATCAGGAGCTAAGCCTACAATTCTCTCTCTACCCAGGGGTAATAGACAGTCACTTCAGGGAAGAGAGCCTGCTTCCAGCACTAAGAGTGTGTCCTCAGAGCTTCTTTGCTCATTTCCATCTAAAATGTGGCTAGGGTTGCGTTGTCACTCTGACCAGAGGCTTTCCAGAGCCTCCTTGGCAGCTGAAGCCTACCTGCCTTGGCACGCAAGGCTCTCTGCCTTGTGGAGGAGCAGATTGAGTGGACTGTCCCAGGCTAAGAGGAGTTGCCCACTAGGCATATTTTTGGTTGCCAGCAAGCTGGTCATGCCACTGCATTGAGCTGCTGTGAGCAGTGAGCTTCTGACTCCCACAGGCCAGGAGAGGGGTTGTGAGCTGGCTGCTTCTAGCCTGTAGCAGGGTGCCAGAGGGATGGGAGAGCTGTGCAGGATGCTGTGGAAGTGACACTTGGCCATAGGCTTTATTGGCTTCTGGAGCTCGGGACTCTTCTGTAGCATGTGGATACAGATATTACATTTTTCTTATTTTAAGGTATGAAATTAGGTGCTGGGAGTGTGATGGAAGAAGTGGGAAGTCTTTGTGGCCACTGTCAGTGTCTGTTCCCTGGATACTCCATTCATGTCCTTTCTTGTTGGCTTGCTGGTCAGCATGCTGGGGCTGGTGAATAAAGTGGATGGAGAATTTGGCACTGGTGATGGAGGAATGGCTTGGTAAGATTTGGCAGACAGGGCAGTTAACTTGGGCTGTGTAGTGGCCTGGATTGGATACCACACTGAAGCATGTTTGTGTTTAATGGGTAGCAGAGGTCTGAAAAGTGCTACATCTGTGACGTGCAATGGGCTTTACTGATGTGTTAGAAGCTTGAGCTGGGGATGCTCTTGACAAGGCACATGAATCGTTTTGGTGGCATATCGCTCTGCAGGGAGCCACTGTGGACCACTATGGTGTGCAGGAGTGCTGCACGTGTTCTTGCACACCGGTGCACCCTTGCCCATGAAATCATGCCTCTTGGCACGGAGGATGGTCAAGTGCCTGTGCCTGTCCCTGTGGGAGCCCAGCCTGCTGGATGCCAGCTACGAGCCTGGGCAAGCTTGGCTCTCTCCTTTCTCTCTTGACTGCGTAGGTACTGCATTGTAGAGATTTGGTTTGGTTTTCCTCTGTTTTTTTTTGCCTTGCTGATGTTGAGGATTAAAATCCACTTCCTGAGGCTTATGAGCAACTGTTTGGAGTCAGACTCTTGGCCAGCAGATCAGAAGGCAACAGACACAATAGGTTTGAGAAACCTATCTTGCTCCTGGTAGCTCCTGCATACCAGGGTAGCAGGATGATGACGTGGGAAAGGCCACACAGCTGATTCTGGGTGCATCCCCATGATGGGGAAGGGGATACAGCTGACACTGGGTGCGTCCCTGCTCTGCAGACAGCCACCTTGCAACTCCTGTGCCACTTGCGAGTAGTGTGTCCCTTCATTTAGGACTGTTCATGAAGGTGATGATGGAAATATATTTTATGGTGAGCCCAGATGTGGTTTCCTTCTCTTTAGCAGCAAGGCTGGAGTGCATATCTTTGTGTGCATGTTGAATGGCCAGTGCATGGCTTTGTGTTCATGTTGTGCCTTCACTAAAGAAACTGAAGGGGTTTTAGCCATTTTGCTGCTTTCTCTTCCCTTGTGCTATTGATCCCTGCTCACTGCTGTGCTCGCTGGACTCTGAGTGAGCCCTTGGTTCTCAGCCCTCTGGCACTGTGCAGCTGCTGAAGGTCATTGTGGTTATGGTCTTGGATTAGGAGCTGCATTTGAAAACCCTCCAAAAAGCAGCTATTGCTGGTTCTGCCACGTGAGCTTGTCATGAGAGTCATGAACTTCATGACTGAAGCTGCATTACTGGGGGCTGTATCCAGCCTGTGTGTGCACTCTTGCTTGTTGGGTACCAACAGAGCATCCTCTGTGGACAGGCAATAGCATGAGCCTAGGTGTCTCCCTGGGGCTTCGACGTGGACTGTCACTGTAGGGCTGAGAGCTTGGGAGCAGAGTGTTGATGTTGAACAGGCTTTTTTGAGGGGAATGCTGTGCAGCATCACTATATTCCTTTTCCAAGGGAGCAAGTGGCAAGGAAGTTGTGGTGATTTATTGCCTGCCTGTCAAAGTCTTGTTGCCTGTTTGCCTGTGGGGTGACAGAGTTGGGTGACCTGGGAAGATACTGCAGATTTGCCATGTGCTTTTGGTGTCTTTATCTGCAGATCTGTGGGCTCCCCTGGCCCCTCAGAGAACACAGTTCATTCCCCCCCACTGCCTTCTTTTTTTAAAGATTGAAATATTTTGAGAACAGAAAATTGCATGCAGCACGGCTGTGTCCCTTGGGGCTGGCTGTTGGTGTGATGCGCTGCCTGTCCTGGACGTGTGTACCTGATCCGTGTTTGATCCCTTACTTTGGGTTATTTGGACCTCTGTGTACTCTTTTTCCCCCTTGCTTCCTTCATCCTGCTGTGTGTCCTGCTCAGGGGTGTGGGGCCTATGCCCTCTTCCCCCACGGTGCCATGGAGTGTTATGGCAGCTCTGAAATGAAGACCACTTGGCTTCTTGACGAAGCCTCTCCTGATGGGATGCTGAGGGAGTCTTGTTTTCTGTAGCTGTGTGAGTGGAGCTGGGAAGCTGCTTCTCCACAGCCTCTGTTTGGGAAGGAGAATAGATGCCCTGCTGCCTTGCAGTGAGCTTGCAGACTCCACAGCCCCCTGCATTGCTGCTGCTGCTCCTCTCTTGCTAAACTACTGGTTATTTTTAACTTGGAAAAATTACAACCCGAGATTGGCATTCTCTACCCCCAGCGGAGGGCTGGAGGCAGGATGTGGGGGGAGGCACTGCGGAGGCTGGGAATGCAGCTCGCTGCTCCAGCGGGCGTTTCCAGGGGCTCATACCCCCCACAGCTCTGTGCCTGCCGCCGGGCTGTGCAGAGGCTGTGCGGTGAGGCTGCTTCTCGCTCGGCACGGATGGAGCTTCAGCCTGGATTCCCATGGCGAAGGTACAGAGCAGCTGCAGACACATAAACAAATCCTGCTGCAGCAGGCTGTGGGGAGAGAGCTGTGCTCTGCCTGCCAAGCTGCTTGCGTGACAGCCTGCAGACAGGTAGCTGTTGATGGGGACTGGGTACGTCCTTCAGTGCGTATCCTGCAGATGCTGTCGGGTGATAGAGCGTGCTTTGCAGGAGCAGCCAGCTGGGTTGCTGTTTTGCCCACTGGAGCAGGCTTTGCTGGACCATGCAGCCCTCCCTAATTCAACTTGCAGAGAGCTGTTGGGGAGGAGCCAGGGAGAGAAGTGTCAATTTTGCACTGTGGTTCTCTTTCACCTCTCCCCTAGCTCTGCCTCTAATGTTTTGCAGGCGGTTGTGTTGTCAGTGCGTGTCTCCCCTGCCTGGAACTCCCTGAGTGATGGGAGCACCTCTCTAAATCCGCTGCCAGGGAGATGTTTCTGCAGAGCCTCTTTTCCATGCAGCCCTCAGGAACACAGTTCCGTGAGTCCCTTTGGATTGCAGGAGACACTCAAGTTGCAAGCTCTGGCAGCTCTGCTGGCTGATACATGACTGTGCAGCCCTGCTTAGGAACAGGGATTGATAAGGTAGCAAGGCTCAAACACTACCAGAGGACTGCAGATGTGTCTCTTTGCTGTTTGGTGTCAGAGAACACCATTGGTCAAGCCAAGCAGAACAGTGCAGGTTCCAGATTCTGCTCTTGGTGTGTCCTAGCCAGACCTATGAGTCCTTAGCTGCTGCTCACCTGCAATGTGGATGCATCAGGTGGGGAGGGTGGCCGATGCCTGGGCCCTGCTTAGTTGTCCTTCGGCTTGCTGTCTGCCTTACCAACTGCAAAGCTGTTGAGGATGTTCCTCTAATGGGGAGGTGCTGCCAGGGCCTGGGGCCTTCTGTTCCAGCTCACCTGGGAAAGCCTGCCAGATCCTATCAGTTCTGATTTGTCATCTGCTACTCCATAGCTCTTTTAGTGATTGACCAGGAGCAGCAAAGGAACACAGCAAACCTCTTGGCAAGCAATGGCCAGTCCTTATGTTCCTCAGCTGACTTCAGGCTGATGCAGGCACCCTTCCTGGCTCCTTTGGGAATGATTTTCATTCGCTTGTTGAGGCTGGTCCTTTACACCCAGCACTCTGATCCCATTTGGTTTGACATGCTTTGGGCAGTGAGCTGGTGTGAGGCTCTCCAGGCTGTGGGATGGGTTATACCATGAGATACTGAGGCTGGTCCTCTGCCTCTGACCTCAGGTCAGGACTCTGAGAGTTCCTGCCAGAGCAGCAGTACTGATGTCTCAGCTGTACAAAGGCCCCATATGATGCCTGACCTTGATAGAGAAATGACACAGCTCACATCATCCCTGTATGGTAGGGAATGGCTACTGGCTACTTTCTTTCCTCAAGGCTGTAGGGTTTGTTATCAGGCATGAGACACTGCTCTGTGTTTGAGCCAAGGGCTGCTCCTACAATGACAACAGGTGATGGAGAGCAGAGCAACTCTTGGGCAGCCAGGGCTGGAGTAGCACATCTTCCATGAGAGAGCTACTCTGCAGCTTATATGAGGCAGTGGGGTGTCCTAACCATTCCAGAATGGTGTGAACACACAAGGACAAGCAGGAAGATGAAGAATTGCACAGCTATGTTGGAACCTGCAATTCTTTATCTTTCTGCTTGTCCTTCAGGGCTGCAAAGTGCTGTGCCTGTTTGATATCTGTATTTTCAAGGGATCCTTCTTGTCATCAGAACTACACAAGGGAGGAGAGAGAAGGGCTCCATGATGTTGCGGAGGTGAGCAAGGCTTGCATCCCTCACCTTGAAGGAAGTGTCACCAGAAGTCTGCTGATATATGGAGGTTGGACACTTCTTGATGCATCTGTCTCAAAGGAGCTGCTTGCAGTGAGACCTTGCCCTTGGCACATCCGCTCCCTGAGCCGGCTTTGTGAGTGCCAGGTGCTGCTCTTGCACCTGGGAAGGGGGACCCTCTGGCCGCAGGGACCTGGAAGACAAGGTCATTCTGGAGAATGTACGTCTCCAGTGGGCTAGTGCTAGGTAGTTCGGGGGATGAATGAGGATGTGCAGAGATAGGTGTACTGTATTAGAGCAATTCTCTGGTTTGTGATAAGCAGAGGGGTCTCCAGCCTGAAGTGTGGGGCTCCTGGTCCTCCTGAATGTCACTGTTGAGCAACCAAGAGATGCTTCCATTCTGCCATGTAGGAAAAGTAGCTGGAAAAGCTGCTGATGTCTAAACCAAAGAATCATAGAATAGAATAGGTTGGAAGGAATCTTAGGTTATCTAATTCCAATCCCTCTGCCATGGGCAGGGACACCTTCCACTAAACACACTTTTAGCTCAGGGTGGACAGCTGAGACAATCTGTGTTTTTGGAGTGTTGTGTATCTGTATGGTCCTGGCTGGCAGTGTGCCCTTACTTTCCAGGAAAAGTATCTGCTGGAGGACTTTGTCACCTCAGCAGTGGTGCAAGGCAGACAATCATCCCACTGGACCCAGCTTGCTGTGCTTCAGGGGATCAGGGGCTCTCACTTCTGGCCTGGGACCTGAGTATTCAAGACACCTGCTGAGATGCAAATGTAATCCCTTTGCTGGATTTTTATCACTTTGTTGAGAGGTGGTATGTGTGCAGGGTGCTGAGTGGCTTGGTTTTGTCATTGAACGTCTGCCACAGGTATGGGCTGAAAATCAGAATTGCAGTGTATTGAGTGGAGTCTCCTCTGGAGATACTCAAAACCTCCCTGGACATAATCCTGTGAGACCTGCTCAAGGTGAAACCTGCTTTATCAGGGGACTTGGACCAGATGATCTCAAGAGATCCCTTTGGAATTCCAACCGTTCTGGGATTCTGTGTAGTGGTGCGTATCTGCTTACAAGTTTGCAGTGTCCAAGGCTGTTTCCTGGTTCTGCTCTTTGCTGCAGCAGCTTTGGAGGGACTAGAGTGCAAAATTCCTATTTAGCAAGGCCAAAGAAAGAGTGCAGGTTTTCCAAGTGGGTTATCACCAGTGTTTTTGACATGTAGGTGGACATGCCTGCAACAGGCCTGTGGGTGCCCCTTGTTCTTCCCGAGGTGGCTTGTGAGCTTTACTTCTTTTTGAATCCCAGGTCCTGTTGTGCTTAGAGAAAGCCACATGCCCCTTTTTATTTGTCTTTCTGAAGGGGATCATTAAGGACCTGGGGTGTTGATTTTTGTTTTAACTGCACTTGTTTCCTGGCTGCAGCCTATTTCCACAGATAAAATCAGTGCTTTTTTCCCTTTGAAGAAGGCTGTCACCTGCCTCTTGCAAGCAACTGAACATGGCACTGTGCTGCAGGAATGTGCTCTAATAAAGTAAAAGAAATTGCTGCTGTGCTGAATAAGGTGTGTTCTCAGGTAAATGCCATTAGTTTCTGCAGATGCTGAGGCCTCTGCTTTGTCTGGGTGTGTGGCCCTTTTGCCTGTTGGTGACAAGCCTATGGACATGACCTGGGGGGACAGATAAGGCTGTGCTCATGTTGCCCCAGGGCAGCTCTGGGGCTGAGCTGGCCTTGGGGAGCTTCTGAGCTGCAGCCAAGGCATGTGGACACGGTACACCTGTACTGTGGGTTGGGGGACCTGGGGGCACCTGAACTGTCAGAGAAGAGAAGGGAGGACAGGGCTTGAAGATAATACAGACCCTGGAAGTAAAGGCAAAACAAAATTAGGCCTGCGTTCAAAGCTGCTGACTCCCACCTTCCTCACCGTGCTGCAGATGAGATTTCCCTTCAGGAAATGAAAGTTGCTCTTTGGATAAAAGCTATGAATAAAACTTCCTTTCTGAAGTGCCTTGATGTGTCTGTGACTGAAGGGCTGTTGGAACATCTTGAGACAAAGAAGGCTTGAAGGGATATTGATGGAAGTCTGCACTGGGAGAATGCCAGAGATTGCACTCAGAGATTGAATTTTGTGTGTCTGAAGTAATCTGTGGGCCTAGTCCTTGGCAATGGTTGTGTGGAGATCTTGGAAGCACGTGCAGGTTTTGGAGAGAGGGAAAGGCTGAGACAAGTCATATGTCCCCAGGGGAAAGATGGGGTAACCCCTGACTGTACCATGTGCCTTACTGGTTTTGGGGGCTATTTGACAGTTTCCTGTGAACCATAGAATCAAAGTAGTTTGGAAAAGGCCCTTAAGAACATTGAGCCCAACTGTAAACATAACACTGCCAAGGCCACCACTCAACCATGTCCCCAGCTGCTAAAGCCACATGTCTTTTAAATCCCTCCAGGGACTGTGACTCCAGCACTGCCCTGAACTAGTGCTTGACAACCCTTTTGGTGAATAATTTTTCCTTACTCTCTAACCTCAGCTTCCCCTGAGGCCATTTGTTCATATTCTACTACTTGGTAGAAGAGTCCACCTGGCTTCACACTCATGTCAGGGAGCTATACAGAGTGAGAAGGTCCTCCCTGAGCCTCCATTTCTCCAGGCTGATGTCCCCCAGCTTCCTCAGCCATTCCTCATCAGACTTGTGCTCCAGGTTCTTCCCCAGCTCTGTTGCCCTCCTCTGGATGTATTCCCTGAAGGCCTTTCTTGTCGGAAGGGGCCCAACCACTGAATCCAAGCTCCATCCTCCTGCATCATTCCCCCCAAAGTGGTCATCCTGTTGGGACCCTGAGAACTGGTTCTGTTTGACTGACCCTCACCTGTGTGTATGTGTTACATTACAGAGTGGAACATTTTTTTGTCAGGTATTTTGGTGGTCAGTAGAATTACATTGGGGATGTAGCCTTTTTTGGGGATGCACTTTAAAAACCATGTGGAGTTTGAGATGTGAGAGCCCACCAGCAGAGTCTCCTAAAAGGCAAGTAGAACGTAAACTGGGAGCAGCTTGAATAGTGCAGATGCATCCCCTTTCCTGCTCTTGGAATACATAACCTGTGGGCACTGTCCTCTTTGCTTGTTGACACATGCTGTGTTTTTGGCTTTCTGGCTATGGAGGCTATTGGATTTGTGGGCCAGTCTAACGGCAGCTCCTTTCCACAAGATATGTTTTAATGTGATTCAATCTTAGGTGGTGTTGGTGCACTTTATGATGAAGCTCCTCTGTGCAGCTGGAATAATCCTTGTCTAGCTCTCACTGTTTTGCAGTGCAAATCTGTGCAGTGCCTCAGGCTGGCTCTTTTTAAGATTGCAACAAGAATGAGTGTTATTTTTGAGAAAGAGGTTACAGATTTTTGATCTTTTATGTGTCCTTGTAAAAATTTCCCCAGCCTCAGCACACCATTAGCCTCTGAAAACAAACATTAGATTTTTTAAGTTGTTTGTTGCTGTACTCTATTGCCTTTGCACCTGAATGAAGGAGGGCAGGAGCCTGACACCATGTTGGAGGTTAGGATTTTTTCTTCTTTTTTTTTTTTTTTTTTCCCCCCTCTTAGGGAATTTTCTCCGATTTGTTGCCTAATAGATGATAACTAGGAGAGGATAGAGGATACTTAGGAGAGACAAAAGAAGTGGCCAAGATGAGGGGGAGGGGTGCAGCTGGCCGTAGGGATTTCTCTTGGGAAGGGCAGAGATACCACAGGATTTTTGGGTGAGGAGCTGGGCTCAGCTCCTCCCTCACTCACACCCTCGGGATCAGAGGTGAGACGGGCAGGCTGCTGCTGTGGAGAGAATTTGCTGCCACCGCGGACTTCTGTCCTGCACTGCTTTCTGCTTATTGTGGGGTGAGCTTCTGCTTGCAAGAGCAGCTGTGGAACTGGGACCTTTCCAACACCCGACCTCACTGGGAAGGGGACCCTCGCCCCCTCCTTTTTCCCGGAGGGAGCATCTCTGGCTGCTTGTGGGAGCCCGCCTGCCTCTGCCCAGCCCTGCTGCTTTCTGCTGCTGCTCCCAGCCGCTGCTGCGGGCTTTTTTGGTACCCTTTACCCAACACCCCGTGCCTGCTGGGAGCCCCCGCTGCTTCTGCCACCGCTTGGGGCTTAGTGCTACACTTTGATTCAATGCTGCCGGGACTCTGCTCGCCTCTTCCCCGTTCCAGCTGCTGCTCCAAGGTTCCTGCCACAGCTCCTTTCATTGTCTAGAGGTGCACCGGGACCGGCTGCTTCCCGTGAGTTTCCCAAGGAAGGCCCTTCTCCATCCCTCCTGCCAGCCCTCCCGCCATGGCCGTGTGGGGAGAGGCGGCCGAGCCCGCGCCACAGCGCCCCCTGCAGCCGCGGGGGAGTCATCGCCCCTGCCCCGCCCGCCGGGAGCCACCAGCGCCCCTGGCGGCCGTGCCCGGAGCTGCCCCAGAGGGGAAGGCGCCTGCGGCCGGGAGAAGGCTGGGCCTGGGGCTCTGGGTCTGCCTGGTGTTGCTGCCGGGGCTGTGCTTTGTTTGCCTTGTTATATTTACACACGTAAAGAGCTGCTATTCCTTTTCCCATCTCTTTGCCTGAAAGCCCCATAATTTCAAAGTTACAATAATTTGGAAAGAAGAGGGTCATATTCTCCATTCCCAGGGAGGTTCCCGCCTTCCTTGGCAGACACCTGTCTTTCAAACCAAGATGCACCACCACAGGCTTTGTGTTACCTTAAACGGATAAATATATTTTTCTGAAACCTCGTCCTCCTCCTGAGCCTGAGACATGGACCCACAGGCATTGCACAGACGTTGCACAGATAAAAATTTCTCCCATCCCAAGTGTTTGGCAGCTACCTTCCAGCCCACTCCAATGGCAGCTCTCATCCTTCAGTCCTGTCTCTACCCTTCCTTTTCTTGAGAATGGGTGGACATGACCCTGAAGCCATGTAGGCAGACCTGAGACTTTTTCTAGCATGGGTTTCCTATCATTTCCTTCTGGTTGCCCCTCCCGGCTCTGCCTGCAGCTCCAGGCTTTCTCTCAACCCTAGCTCTTCCTTTCTGGGGAAGCTCTAGAGAAGGCTGCTGAGCCATTTTCCAGACCAAAGGTTTCTCTAGGCCCCAGTCTCTTTGCAGGCCCTCACTTTGCTTTGGCAGCCCATTGCCATCCATGTTTTAGTTGTATGTCAATGCTGCTTCTGTCCATCAGTGTCACTCTGAACCTAATTTTATATCTGAACCCTTTGACAAGAACTGCTATACAAAAGGTGATTCCCTTTTGATGAGACAAGGGCTCATGAGAAACTGAAATAATCTTTGGTATACCATTTCTAACCCTGTTACAAATGCAACCCTAATCTTTCACTTTCTGTCAGCCTTAGCTATAGTTCTTACTTTCCATCTCGGCCTTAGAGGTGAAAATCTAGATAGAGTTCTTCCAGCCCATGTATCTTGGCAGCCCTTTTCCTGCCACAGTCCAAATGCAGCTTTAGGCTTTGTCCCTCTCACAGGCCTAACCCTAATCTTGGCACAAACTCTCATGTTTCCACAGAGCAATTGGAAATGCCCCACAACCATTGCCTGGATGAAAACTGACCCAGCCCAGCTGTCCCGCTAGCTCCTGCTTGGCTTTTGAAGCCCCAGCTCAGCTGTAAGCTCTGGCTTTCACTCAAGCCTCTTATTTTTTGTGAAGAACTGCAGGGAAGACCCCTAGCCCATGGCTCACACCAAAGCTTTCACTCATCCTGGGACTCTGGCCTGCTCTCTGTTGTCTTTGCCAGGTGCTTTCCAGCTTTGCTCCAGCAGTAACACCAGGCATTGTGCTTCTGAGCCTGACCCCATGTTTGCCTGTGTACTGTGAGGAAGGGATATAAGGAAGGGCCTGCAGCCATTTATTTTCTGGCAAAAGGTGTCACACATAGGTCTCTTGGCAGCCCCTCTCCCCAGGTGCGGTGTAACCTTTCCTTTCAGTCCAGACCCAGACCTGAGCTGTCTTCCAGCTGAACTGTAGGGAACCTTCTAAACCAGTTCCCAGGTCAGCCTCTTTACCTTTTGCCATCCCTTTCCAGCACCACATAAAGTGCTAGACTCCGGACCTTGATGCTGGTTTTCCAGCAGAGCCTTAGCTAAGCTCCTCAGCCTTTTTCCTAGTGAAGGCTTTTTCCCAGGTGAGGCCTCATGCAGTTACTTCTTTGCTCAGGTGAGCTCTGCTGCCTCTGCACCTTTGGGTTTTCTTTTCCTTAGGCATAGCCCTGATTTTCCTGAGAAGCTGTAGAGACGTTTTCTACCAATTGCCTGGACCAGTGTTTTCTCCCAGCCCAGCATTCTTGGAAGCTGCCATGTACTTTTGCAGCCCCACTCCAGCTCCAGCTCTGGACTTTGTCTCAGCATTATCCCAACCCTAATCTTACTGCCAAGGTCATTCTTCAGGAAGGTGTCTGCAAACTCAGGTCTTTAGCAGCCCCTTCTTTTTTCTAGTGGGCCCTTTCTGGCCCCTCTCAAGCTAAGAATTTTGACTTTCCTTCAGACCTAATCTTAATTTCACGTCTGAAGCCCAGCCAAGGGTTGCCAGGGGAGGCTTTTCCCAGGCCAGGTGTTCTGTGCCCTGGCAGTGCTCTTACAGCCCCACTCCCACAGCTGTTCTGTGCACATGGAGGACCTGTTCCCGAGGCTTGCCAGTGATGCAGAACAGGGTTGAGCTACGGTTCCTTAAAAGTTTATGTGCATATTTCTGGATATTGTTTTTCTAAGTCAGAAAACTGCTGTTTAAAAGTCAGACAGGGATTGGGCAACATTAACTCACTTTTCCCCTTCCTTCTTGTTTGCTCCACAGGGATGCCAGGCAGCCATGCCTTTTGTCAGCAGGGCTGTTGAAGGGTGTTAGCACAGGCTGGCTGCTCCTTCCCAGTTTTGCATCCAAGCTTCAGATTTGGATTCTGGCATTGCTACTAGCATGCAGCATTGGTGGGCAGGACCTTCACTGGAGTATTTTCATTTCGAGACATTGTTTCCAAGTGTCCTTTAAATATCCTCCTGAGATGTGAGATGGCGTGGTTGAAACACAGCAAAGTCCATGGGCACCTCAGACATCAGGCTTCTGGAGAGAGGGAGAGGTGCTGCTTTGAGAGGTGGGCAGCAGATGCTTCTGCTGCTGCTCTGGTGTGGAGGCAGTAGTGTCTGGAGGTGCCATCTCATGCTGCCATAGGGAACTTCTTTATGAGCACAAATAGTTCCTCAGCCCGTAAAACAATTTTAGGGATCTCATGTGGCTTTTAAAGGTACCCTATGAAGATTTGTTGGAAGAGGAGCCAAGAGCATGTGGCTGAGTGCCTGTGATGAGGGGTATGAGCTCCGATCCAGGCGGCCCCTCAGAGCTTTGGCCAGCAGTGCTGTGTGCCCATCGCACCATGGCTGCCCCTGCTCCCTGCTGCTCTGCAGGGAGGGCTGGGAAATGGCAGGATTGAGCCTCGGGTGGCAAATTTGCATATTTTATATTTTCCTATAAAAACTGCAGTCTGGAAAATGGTTTCAAAAAAGCAAGTCTGAGGTTTAAACCCTCTTGGAAACCTTTTCCTTTCTTTGGGATAAGCAACAATGAGGGGGTATAACAAGCTGTCAAGCCATCCTCCCCCCAGGCTGGGTGGCCAGCACCCTGCCTCCCCTGGCCCAACTGTGCTCCCAGAAAACTGAAAATAGTTGGTATTTTCTATTCCCAGGACAATTATCTGATTGTCTGCAGCTGATCTGAGCTATTCTCAGAGCTAACAGCTGGCCTGGACAGGGTCCTGGGTTGGGGGACCCAGGCTGGGGGACCCAGGCTGCGCTCTGGAAGGAGCTCCATTAACAGCCCTCAGTGGAGGGCTGGCCATGGTGGGTCCTCTCCTGCAGTCCACATCCCCACCTGTGCAGGCTCGCTTGTGGTGCCATTCCCAAAATGATCTGGATCTGGGCAACCTTCAAACAGAGCTCACTGTCATTGTCACACAATTGTCATACAGGTAATAAATATTAGAAATTATTTATTCTTCTGTGCTAATTTAAACCCTGACGCGGGGTTGTTGGGCTGACATGTTAGTGTTTTTCTGGGAGCTTCGTACAGCTGGAGCTGATCCATCAGGATTTCCATCTGGTTGCTCTCAGCCTGCAGGCAAGGAGGTGTGTGTTGCAGCACCTTCCCAGCCAGATTGAAGTAGCAAAACAATGAATGCTACTTGCTGTGGTTACAGACTGCTAGCTGTGCTGTATATAAATTTAGTTAATATTAGAGAGTATTGTTTGAGATTCTGTTGTCTTTAAAGTTTCAATACCTGGCCAAGAATATGCGTATCACATTAAATCAGGGGATTTCTTTGAGTTGTGGATTTGAGACTGCTGTGGGATGTGTCTGAGGTTCTCTGAGATCTGTTTGTGGGCCAAGGGGGACCCTGAAGAGCTGTTGTTTCCATGCTGTGACAAGTTGCAGGCATGCTAGCATTGTAACTATTTTTGCAAACCACATACTAGGAATTCCTTGGTGTCCTGTGGCAGTTTGTCTTAGATTTCCTGCTTCCAGCACTGTGACTTTCCAATGCTTCTTACAGGCTCATGGTCACAGCGACATTGGGGGTTTCTCTGTGGACCTCACATGCCATGGCAGTGACCGTGTGGGACATACTAGGGTGGGTGCACGTGGGGAAACTGGGACCTGCTCGGAGCGTGCTGCCACAGCTGCCTCTCACCCAGCCTACTGTGGCCCAAGGACTTCTCAGATCAGGTGGTAACAGTGATATTTCGGAGATGTTCAGCTCTTAAGGTGAATGGGTGCCTGAGAATAAAGTGTGCTGGGTCAGCCTGATGCTGTGGTAACTCTTCTGGGTAGTCAGACTCACAGGGGGGCTGTGAAATGTTCTCGTGGGCTGGTCCTTGCTCTGGGCGGGCAGTGTGGCCAGGGATGTGCTTCCAGAGGCTTTTTAAAAAGCCAGGAGTACTTTCTCATTGGGAGAGCACAGTTGGAGAAAAGAGGCTGGAAGCTGTTCTTGGTCGGGAGGGTACCTCCTCTCAGCAATGTGCTCTGAAGTGAGGTGCAGTGGGTGCCAGCATCCCTCATGCTAGACAAACCGATCTGGCAAGGAGCTCTTCCTTAGGGTGCTGATTACTCTGAGCCTTCCCCAGCCTCCTGAATTTGCCCCATTTCCTCGGTCATGCCAGCCCTTGCAAGCACTGGATGTGCTGTGGGGTTGCTCAAACAGTGCTTTGGTTTGGATTTTCCTGAGGATTGAATGCAGAAAGGGCAAGTACTGTGTTTTTTCCACCTTCAGCCCTCCCTGACCTCAGGCTGGCCTTCCCAAAAGCACAGCCCCCCTGTATGCAGAGCAGTAGGAGAGCTGGGGACCATCACGTGCAGCATTCCTCCTGTTTTTGCACCGTGGGGCTGCCTGTCTGCTCTTTTTAGCCCCCTATGCAGGATAGAAATAAAAATACAATATAAAATAATATAAAGGCAGAAGCAACGTAGGTGCAGAAAGCCAGGCTTCCTGTTCCAGCACTGTCTCTCACGGGAGCTTGGGACAGAGCTGGGAGAGGAGGCACTCTGAAGCAGAGAGGAAACAGAGGAGCAGAGCCCATGCTGTGTGACATATGGACAGCCCCAGTAGGAGCTTTGGTGTTGAATGGTGCCTAGCTTGGCTGTTGGAAGATGTCTGAGTAGAAGAATCATGACCTGAGGCTGGGGTGTCACCTGGGCAGTGAATTTCAAGAGAACATAGTGGTTTAGAACAATGGAGGAAGGTGCAAGGAGAACTGCAGCCCGTGTGAGCTGGCCTCTTTGAGGAGGTTTGATACTGTAAAGGTATTGCCTGAGTACCTTTTGCTTCATTTCCATGCTTCAGAGCTTTGTGTTGCCTGTGTAGCTCTAAAATCCTTGCCTGGCATGTGTGAGGCTGTGTTTGCAGAAGTGTACGGTGCTGTGGGTCGCTGAAGGAACCTGTGGGACACACAGGACAGTGATAGCAAGGTGCTGCAGGTATCAGGTCAGAGCAGGACTCTGTAGGAGCAAGTGAGTGCTACCAGCCATGAGTCTTGCTTGCCAGGATCCTGCGCTTAGGATGTGCATTAGTACCTGTTCATTGTGCTCCAAACTGAATCCAGCTGCTCCTTGGGTGCCATACACTTGATACCTCTCCCACCATGTGCTGAAGGGTGCTCAGAACATCTCCTGGTTTGGCTTCATCCGAGTGCTCTCATTCTGCTGGGTGGCTGTTGGAGCACAAGTTTTCTGTCTAATAGTAGTGTAGCAGCTGCACATATAAATGGAGTCCTTGGTGCTGTGCTTATGTTGCCCAGCACATGCATCAGTCGGGTTGCACTTGAGGGTAAGTGCACAAGTGTGCATTTTGTTTGCTCAGAGCTAGATTTTCAGCAGGTGATGTTAAGCAGGAAATGGGATACTTTGATGTAAAGACATGTACGGTGGAAAGTCTGAAAAGGCACTTTGGCTTTCATGCCAGCATCCACCTCTCCTTCTGGCATGCAACAGGACGTAGGCAATGGCAGTCTGTCTTTCCGTCAGGTATGATCTTGAAAAGCATCCTCAGCAGTGGCCTATCTGTGATGGCTTTGTCCTGGACAGTCCTTGGGGCTGCTCACAGCTGTCTGTGACAGTTCCAAAAGGCAGTGCTATCTCCCAGGTGCTGTGGCTTCCAAATGCTGTGTTCCTTCATCTCAGCTTATGTGGATGAGTTAATGTCATGCTGGGGTGCTGGGCAGCACACCCTGGCTGAGGCTCTGCACTCCCAAGGCTCCAGCTTGGATGCCCGGCAAGGACTGTGGCTAAGCCAGGCTAAGAGGAGTAGTTTGCACATGCCTTTGGGTATGTATCCCTGTTACCCTGTTACCACTCTAGAGCTTTATTCCTTTTTCTTCATATGTTGACCTCTTCTTGCAGACTTGGCAAGCATGTTTCTGCAATGCCTGTTAAATGTTCTTCTCAAGCCCTAGAGATCTTGTCCCTTTACAGGCTGACTAGTTAGAGCCACTGTGGCTTCTCTGTGCCTTTGCTCTCAGCTCATCTTCAGTGCCCCTTTTTCTCTGAAGATCATATTGAAAAGATCTCCCATTTCTGAGGCAAACCAGAGGTGAACCACTCTGCAGGACATGCGCTGGATGGAGCTGTGTGTACAGATGCGATAGAAGATCGCTCCTCACAGGAAGCTGTGGTTGCTTTTGCAGAGTGCTCATGGTACTGGTGTTGGGGCTGCATGACTGGAGCACTGTGCCCGTCCACAGGATATTAGGAGCACATCTTAGTGAGCCTCACCCTTTGAACTGGGAAAATCTGTCCTCCGGCTGCAGAGGAGACTTTGGCCGCTCATATGGGAAGGCTGCTAGGAGAGGGAGAACACATGGTCAGTGCTTAGTCTTGGATTGGTGTTGGCTCAGTTGTGGAATTTCTGATAATGTTCTTGGCTTCTGCATGGATGCTGCAACTCCTGGAGGAGCCCAGGCAAGAGCAAAAGGAAATAATGGCATGATGTGGACTCAGTCTGTTGTAGGAATGGCTTGTGCTTTCAGAACAATAAAAATAAGTCCAAGGGAGGAGGGTAGTAACCTGATCGGCCTCAAATTGTGTAACTGAAAACGTCATTGCTAGCAGCAGATGCTGTGTAGAGGCTGTGCCACAGCAACTTGGGCTGCTCATGGAAAGGGACAAAGCACAGCTTTCAGCAGTGCTCTGCTCATCTCTTGAAACGCAACAAGACAGTTCCTAGTGTGTGGTCAGCCTGCCAGCGTGTGCCATGTTGGTGTGCTCACCGTGTGTGCATGGTGCCTGGCACTAGGGGCTTGCTGAGGAGGTTGTGCCATGACCTCACGGAGGACTTGTCCTTGGCTGCTGAAAGTGCTTGATGCCTGCCTGGTGCAGGGGTGTTGCAGGCTGGCAGCACGAGGGTTGGGCATGCATCAGTTAAAAGGTGTAAAAAGTTATAAAAACTTGAGCATGGAGAATGAAAACTCGCCACTTGTGACTGTGGTGATAAAAACCTGCAGCACTTGCATGATGTGCTTTTGAGAACATGTTGATCTTGCGTATGAAAACCATAAGCTTATTTAGAAAATTGGGCTGTCTCATGTGAGATTAAAGTTTCTTTTTAATCTACAAATTCTTGATTAGTATGGAAATAGCTTGTTAAGTGGGGTTCTCTGTGTGTGTATATCCACATACCAGTGTGGTGGTGCTCCTTAGCAGGTGGTGTGCTTCCTTTTAGGATGATGGACAAGTTCCTGGCTCTGAGGCCAGGCAGGATGATCTGAATGCAGCAGGCAAAAGCAGACCACAGCACCAGGCAGACGTGATTGTGTCCCTTTTCCCCTGTCCATCTTGTCCCCTAGGTGATGGTGGGAAGAGATGCTTGCTCCACAGGATTATCACAGAATATTCTGAGTTGGAAGGAACCCACAAGGATCGAGTCCAGCCCTTAAATGAATGGCCCATATGGGGATCAGACCCACAACCTTGGTATTATTAACACTGTGCTTCAACCAACCGAGCATTATGAATAGTACAGTGTGTTAAATGCTGCAGGTTCCCTGGTGTCGGGGGTCACAGCTGGCCACAGTGACTCTGGCCCCTGCCAGCACAGTTTAAAGGAGCCTTCCACACACCGGAATGACGTGTCATCCTGGGAGCTAGAGCAGGGCCCCATGAGGACCTGGGGTGCTGCCATCCTCTCAGGGTGCTCTTTCTGTGGCCAGCTCTATGTGCAGAGAGGAGACCAAGGGCTCTCTCCTGACACCTGTAGAGGCTTTGTAGGGCCTCTTCTTGACTTTGCACATGGTCAGAGTGGGTATCCTGGTTAGAATCATTGAATCATCTAAGTTGGAAGAGACCTTTAAGGTCATCAAGTCCAATGGCCCACCCAGCATTACTACTGTAACTCCTAAACGACATCACCTGATGCCCGATTCAGCCCCTTCTTAAATTCTGGGGATGGTGACTCCACCTCCCTGGCAACTTGCTCTGGTTCCTGACCACCCTAACTGTGAAAAATTTTCTTCCAACATCTAATCTCAATCTTCCCTGTCTCAAGGCCATTTATTCTTGTTCTCTCACTGCAGGCACAGCAAAAGACACCAGCCCCCATCTCACTACAACCTCCTGTCAGGGAGTTGGAGGGAACGATAAGTTATCCCTATGAGCCTTCTCTTCTCAAGACTGAACAAAGCCTGCTCCCTCAGCCATTCCTGATAAAACATTTTTTATAGACCCTTCACAAGCCATGTTGCCCTTTGCTGGACATGCTCCAGAACCAAAATGTCCTTCTGTCCCCTTTTGAAGTGAGGGGCCCAAAACTGAACATAGTACTCAAGGTACCTCACCAGTGCAAAGTACAGGGGATTGGTCACTTCCCTAGTCCTTCTGTTTTTGCCGCTGGCCTCCTTGGCTACCTGGGTACACTGCTGGCAACCCCAAATCCCTTTCTGCCAAATGGTTCTCAAGCCACTCCTCCCTCAGCCTGGAGGTGCAGGGGGTTGCTGCGACCCAAGTGTAGGACCTGACTCTTCACCTTACTGAACCTCACGCAGTTGTCCTCAGCTCATTGATTGAGTCTGTCCAGGTGTCTCTGTAGAGCCTTCCTACCCTTGAGCAGATTAATCGGATCTTGAAGCTAAACTGTCTCCTTGTCTTGGTTTGAAAGACAGGTGTCTGCTAGGGAAGGGCACGGCCCCTCCCCTTGGGATGGACAATTCAAACCCCTTCCCTCCAAATTATCACAATTTTGAAAATTAAGGGGGCTCTCATGCAAAGATATTGAGGGTAGGAATAGCAGTTCTTTACTAGTATGTATAACAAAACAAAACAAACAACAACAGCTACTGTATTAACAACAAAACAGGACCAGGAACCTCGAGGGGCTTTGCTTCAGAAAGCCCGGGGCAGTCTGATCTCGGTGCTCCTGCAGGACCTCTGAGAGCACAGAGCTGGAACAGTGGAAAATCCCGGTGGATGAGACAAATCAGAAGCTCTGCGGTGGTGGCTGGTGCGGCAGAAGTGTCCCCGGCAGGGCAGGGGGGTGCGGGGCCACACTGTGGCAGAAAAGGAGCAGCGCCCAAGGAGCGGCGGCGGCAGGACAGGGCCGGCCCGGCCCCAGCAGGGCAGGAGGAGGCGAGCTCAGAGTTCCTGGGCACACGAGCAGATGATGGTGGCTTCCCAGGACCGGAATCGATGGTGACCGTGAACTCCCTTCACAGCAAGCAAACAGCCTTGCTGTCCTCCTTCTGTTGCTGAGAGCAAGAGACACACTCTACCTGCCCCCAGCCCCGTTGTTTCCCTGTCCCAAAACCCACATTATCTTCCCCCTCCCAACTTTTGGCCACCTCTTTGTTTTGGCCAAACACCCATAAGCACTCAGTAGTTAGTCTCCTAGCAACTTATGGGAAAAAATTCTCTAAGTAAAAAAAACCCCAAACAAATCTAACCCCCAACACTCCTCTGGATTTGACTGATATCCCAGCCCTATTTTATCTAGATAGATGGCTCCAGTTCTATGGAAATACATGGATGTACTGTGGGTGTGATATTGTTTTGTGCCTGTCACTAGCTGGAATGAGAGGACAGAGCACACAGAAGACCTTTCTGCTGGTTTGGGACTACTGCTGAATATGGGACTACCCTTTTCTGGGTCTGATGTGGCCCTTGCTCTGCTTGCTGTTCCGAGCAGCGGGGCTCTGAAAGCAATGGGACATGAATGCCTGTAATGTCTGTGTAGAGTTTGCTATGCTCAAGCTGGGCACAGACAGAAGGAGACCTACAGATGTTTCCTCTTGGCTTCCTTGAGAGAGAGAGTGGTCTGCCCATTCTGTTCCTGGCTGTCCAATGACAGCTGTGGCCTGAGCCAAGGGCTTTCAGGGCACAGTCTGTCCTAGGCTATGGCTATGGTGAGGACTCCTTGGCACTTCCCTTCCAAGGGCAGGTGGTGTGTTTGTGGCTCTGGGTGGCGCTTGCTTCTGAGAGGAGGAGGCACATGGCCTGGTAGCTTCCTCCTGCTGGTATCAGAGTGGGTGCTGGGTTTGGCTGTGTCCCCCACAGCTATCCATGGCTGTGAGTCTGAGCAGAAACAAAGGTCTGTGCCAAGAAGTGGCTGCTCTGCTTTGGTCAGGGAGAAACACCCTCCTATGCTCTGCTGTCTCATGTCCTGTCTTAAACCCATGCCCTTGTCTCCTCTGGTCCAGATGCCCATTCAGAGTGTGCCAGTGGGCTGGCCAAGAGCTCCTCCTGCATTGCTATGTGCCAGTGGTGCCAACCCTGCTTTGCTCACCCAGTGACTGGGCTTCTGTGCTGCCTCTTGTAAACCCCAAAGCCAGGGGTGATCTGCAGCCTGCCACAGTCAGGGAACTGCAAAAGGCCTTCCTTGATACTGACTTCACCCTGGGAAAAGTTACTCGTGAGTCATGTTGTGCACCCTGGAGAAAACAAGTATTAGGGCAGGTTATCCTGCCCCACAGCCTGGTCCAAAGGTGCCCTTGTGTCATGGTTTGACACTGGCCCAACGCCAGGCACCCACGAAAGCCGCTCCGTCACCCTCACCTGCCACCGTTGGGCAGAGGAGAGAAAAAAAAATTAATGAAGGGTTCATGAGTTGAGATAAGGACTGGCAGACATACTTGAAGGCCAAAACAGGCTCAGCTTAAATTTGCAAAGTGAATTTATTACTAACAGAGTCAGAGAAGGATAATGAGAAGTAAGGTAAGCCCTTAAAACATGTTTTCTTCCCTCAACCCCCTCCCTCCTTTCCACTGACAGTGCAGGGAAACAGGATGTGGGAGTTTGGTCAGTTCATCACTTGAGGTTTTCTTCCGCTGCTCAGGGAGAGGAGTCCTTGCCCTGTGAGACCGTGGGGTCCTCCCACAAGAGACATTTCTCTGTGAACTTCTCTAGCGTGGGTCCAATCTCACAAGCAGCAGTCTGCCCAAAGCTGCTGCAATGCAAGTCCCTCCCACAGGCAGACAATCTTCCCAATACTGCTGCAGCATGGATCACTCATCCATGGGGTGCAGTCCTCCAAGAACAGGCTGCTCCAGCCTGGAAGCAGGGGCCCTGTCTCTCCACTGGGTCTCCCACTGGATCACAGCCTCCTCCAGGCATCCACCCACTCCAGCGTGAGCACCTCTCCCATGGGCTGTGGGTGGATCTCTGCATCCCCCGTGGATCCCCATGGGCTGTGGGTGGATCTCTGCATCCCCCGTGGATCCCCATGGGCTGCAGGGGCACAGCTGCTTCACCATGGTCCTCATCAGGGCCTGCAGAGGAATCTCAGCCCTGGCACCTGGAGCACCTTCTCCCTCTCCTTCTTCACTGACCTTGGTGTCTCCATGTTTTTTCCCTCACGTGTTCTCACCTCCTCCTCTTCTTGAACTAAAAGAAAAACTGCATGCCTTTGTTTTGATTTTCTTCTTAAATCTGTTATCACAGAGGCATTACCAACCTCTAATTAGGCCAGCTTTGGCCAGCAGCATGTCCATCTTCGGAGCCATTAGGGATTGGCTCTGCCAGACATGGTGGAAGCTTCCAGCATCTTCTGTGGCCCCCCAGCTACCAAAAACCAGGCCATGCAAAACCAATACACCTAGGGGGGAGGGCTGCTTTGGCAGTGGGGACCTTGCTTTCCTTTCTGCTGGAGAGCCCAGGAAAATCTCTGTCCCTCACAGCCACTCTTGGGAGCACTTTACGTGTGGCAGAGCCCAGCTGCCTGCTCTCTGTCCTGGTGAAGAAGCTGTGCTTGGTCTCCTACTGCTGCTCCTGAGGCTCATGAAGCAAGGCTAAAGCTCATTCCTCTGGGCAGCTGGCTCCTGGCACTGTCTGCCCTTCCCTGCCTGCAGCCTTTGTCCTGCCAGCCCAGTGCTGCCTGCTCGGGATCCTGCCCTACTTGAGTGCTGGGTGCCTGGGAAGGAACAGGTGAGGTGGTGCTGGGACAGCAGCCCATGGGAGCAGGGGCCAGGGCTGTGTGACAGCACCAGGGCTGGTGGCAGCAGGGCCCTGCAGCCCTTTGCTGGGCTCTGGAAGTAGCAGACCTGAGCCACTCACTGCAACACCAAATGTTTGGGCATCCTCCAGCCCTCGTTCAGCTGCTGCAGCTCCCTGAGCTAACGCTGTAAAAAAGGCAGTGAGCATGCTGGGGCCTAGGCCACTCAATGTGTATGATGCACAATACATGGTTTTTCAATTGATTCTTTATTAAAAAAAAAAAAAGCGCCCTGAAAACCTAGAGTTGAGTGATAGGCCTCTTGTGGGCCATTCAACGGGAGACTTCCAGCCTGGGCTAGCCCCATGATGAGGAACTTGTAGCAAGGTATTTATCTTGACCTTAGCTTACCAGAAGTTTTGCTGCTGTGCAGACAATGTCTGAGCCTTTCTCCTTCCCTGACATGTCTTGGGTTTCAGTGAAACCTCCTGTGTGCTCCATGTGGGACCTTAGCTCTGCTGGATAGGAGCAGAGGGCTGCAGATGTCCTCCAGTCTCTCTGGCCTGGTGATGGTCCTTCCCCAGGCTTTGGAGGTGGACAGAGCTGTACTGGTGAGATGCAGTGGTTTCCAGAGGGGTGCAGATGGATGCTACCAGTGTCCTGCTTTCCTGCTGTGGGAGCATCCTGTGCTGCTGGATTCTGTCCTGGTGCTGTCCCCACAGCTGTATCAGCTGGAGACATGCACAGGCACCTTAGAGTTGTAATGCTAGGTACCAGGGCTCAGCCTACAGCCTGGAAGTTGTTTGGGTGGTGTAAGTTCTGCTCTGGCTCTGGGAGCAGCAGGTTGGCTGGCCTGCTAAAACTCTTGGGGTGTACCACGTACTTAAAGTTCAGTGTCACAGAGTGATTCTTTGGGACAAGGCGGTAGTGGAGAGAGCTCCTTGAGCACAGAAGGCATCCCATGCCTTGCCAGGGTTCTGAGGGATTTCACAGCCTTTTGATGATGGAAAGAAAACAGAGAGCAGGAAGAGAGTGCTAGTTCCCACAAGAGCTGGAGTGCCCCAGATCGATCTTCTGGGTTACTCCAGCAGAAAATTGCTTGAGCACTGGAACAGGCTCCCCAGGGAAGTGGTCACAGCACCAAACCTGTCTGATTTCAAGAAGTATTTGAACAATGCTTTCAGGCACATGACAGGATTCTTGGCACGATGTGTGCAGGGCCAGGAGTTGGAGTTGATGATCCTGATGGGACCGACCCAACTCAGCATATTCTATGATTTGGTGTTTCTAAAACCTGTGAGGGAAGGGCTGTGAAGTAGAGCAGGGGTAGGAGCTGCTCAGCTGGGTGGGGGCTGGCAGGCCAAGCTGAGGCAGGTGGGGGAGGACCAGTGCACTCGTGCTGCTGAGGAGGGGTAAGCTGAGCACCTTGGAGCCTCCTGCATCACAGAGACCACTGTGAAAAATGAACTAAACCCAGACCTTCTACACATCTGGCTCCAAGCACACCCTTGGGATAGGACTGCTCCCTGTTGGAGCCCAGCAGGATTGTTCTGACCTGCTGCACCCACTTGGTCTGAAATCTCAGCATGATCCTTCCTGGAGAGCACCTCTACTGCAGCTGCACGTGTCTTCTAGCTTGACTTAGCCCTGTATTTTCTGGGCCGTCCTAGGACACATTTGCAGCAGTACAGGAAGGGCTGTATACGACAGGTGTCTTGGTTTTGAGACAAATTTTAGGAGAAAACACCCTGGAATGAGTGTTTCCTCTAAAGAGAAAGGGCTTCAGTAACTCCCTTTCCTTCTGCCAGTGGGAGAAATGGATACCAGGGGATGAAACTGAAAAAAACCTGTTTATTAACAGAAAAAGTAAGGGTGCTTGCAAGGCACAGAAGAAGAAAGAAGAAAAAAAAAGTTGAATAAATGCTAGATATTGAAATTGTGGAACCCTACCCCTGGGGAGCTGCAGTAATGCCCCATCCACCCAGGATCAGCGCTGTTTCCGATATTGACCCTGCGTGGGGCAGGGCTGCTCCTGGCCTTCCTGCCACCACGGTTCTGGTGGGAGGCAGTGAGGCCAGATTTCTCCTGCATCTGGCAGTGCCCAGCCTATGCCAAGTCCCCAGACAAATCAGGCCTAGGCAGGTGCATGTCAGCTTACCATCTGGCCTGGCCCTAGGAGTGCATGAAGCCTGGCAGGGGGTGCTGGGCACTGTTCTTCTGCATTTGGGTTTAGCTGCTCTGGCAGTGCCTGGGAGCTGTGGCCGTTGCAGACACCAGCTGAAACGTTCTGCTGGCCGAGCTGAACCATAGCCACTGTTGCAGGGAACCTGAGGGAACACTGTTTGTCCCAGAGAGCTGTCATGGTGCTGCGTTGTTACAGACTCCTCACTGGTCCACTGGAGGGGGACAGTGTGGGGACCTGGTTGCCCCTGGCACGAAGAGCTGGACTTGCAACTACAGCCCCTCTGATCAGGCCTTGTGTGGGTGAGTTGCTTGGAAATGACCTCTCCTTCAGCCTATCCTCCCTGTGGGCTGCAAGGTGGGTGCCACTCACGCAGGGTCCTCCCCACTGTGGGGGCCAGGCCTGGGGACACAGCCAGCCTGGCCCCAGCACTGCACCTGGGGCTGCTTTGGGGGAGACATGGCTCTTCTCCTCGTTGCTTGCCCCATCTTTGTCCCCATAGCAGCTCTTCTGTGGTCACAGTCATAGGGCTTGCAGCCCCTGTAAAGTTCCTGTATCCTCTCCAGTCTATTTCTGCTGTCATTGCTGCTTGGCAGAGGCTGTTTTGTTTACTTCCCTCTGCTGCTGCAAGGCTGGCAGCGTCCAGCAAGACTCTCAGCGGGGCCTGGGCTGTACCTGGGGCTCTGAGGAGTTGCAGTGAGTTCTGTGCCAGCCACAGATGTGCCGCTTCTTGCTGAGACTGTGGCTGCCATGGTGGTCTTGGCCAGTGGGTTTCAGGCAGCACTGAGCTGTGGTGATATCTGTGGTTGGCCTCTTGCTGTGGCTCAGCAGAGCAGATGTCCCCAAGCTTGTCCCGTAGAGTTTCATTCTGGCAGCTTTGTTGCTCTGAGCAGCCCCAGGGTTGGCTCAGCCTCTTGGAGCGGTGAGTAGAGGGATGGAATGCCTCAGATTCAACAGTCTTGTCATTGTGAATTTCTTTTGTGTTGTGTCTTGCAGAAATAACATTCATCCCAGATTTGATGATAATGAAAATACAGAAAAAAGAGAAGCGGGTTTGTGACCCTCTCTCCTCCCAATTCAGCTGTCAAGGCCTGAGGACCGTGTGCCATGTGGAAATTGTTGCAACTGATGTGTGGTGGGAAGGAGGCTGAGGGAGTGTTGTCTTGTATTTCCAGACAGGGGTGCAGCTCAGCTCCTTGAAATTTGACTTGAGCTACACCCCAGAGCGGGTGAGCCTGATGGGGCCATTGGACAAGCTGGGGTTTATCTTCATTAGTGGAAATGCTCTTGACTTAGTTCTGCCCCCAGTGGAGGAACTGCCCTTCTTTTTGTTTCAAAGTCCATAGTATTGGTTCTTGCTGTAATGTCATCACAAAACCACATTTGCTGTGGTTGCTGTTACTAACATGATACACCAGGACTAATACCAGCTGGGAGGTTCAGGAAGATCATGTCTGGGAGCTGTGAGAACTTGAACGGGGGGAATTTTCTTCCCTTACTCAGAAAAAATCCCATCTCACAAAGCTGTCATTTCTGATTTGCTGCATTGGATCATAACAACTCGCTGCTCCCAGAGGAGATTTATGAGCCAGTGGTCTCTGTATTAATTGTCTGCAGGGGAAGAGCTTGACCATTGGCACTCTGCTGAGGGGAAAGGACCTGTTACATGCATGGAGTGTCGCTCTGCCTGTGGGGCTGAATTATGGCTGAAGGTATAAAACAAACTGATCTGCCTGAAGCTAATTTGTGTCTGTGCTGCTTTTAATGGGAAACCATTAAAGTGAGCACTGAGCTAAGGGATAAATCTGTTTGAGAGCACAAGCCTGTGCCATTTCTAACCAGCTCTGAAGCAGTGCGTGCTGCTCAGGGCACCCCAGATCACACTGCCATGGCAGGTTGATGGGAGGAGGAAAGGAGGGGAGTGTTTTGAAGAGGTCAATGTGCTGTTTTGGGCTTGCAGCAAGGCAAATGCTGCAGGTATTGGAAGGTGTGTGTTCAGAGCACCAGAACTGTAGGAAGTGTATCCTATAGGTGCTGTGAAGGAGCAGAGCCAGCCTTAAAGTGACGAGGAAGGGATCATGGAAGGTCTTGTGTACCAGCATGGCTGAATTGCTCCTGATGGGACAGGGCAAAGGCCTGGAGGAGAGCAGGGTGTTTTGGCATGTGGGTCTGTGATCTCCCTCCTCTGATGGCAAAGCTCAGGTAAGAAATTCATGCCACTCATTGAGCTAATACAGCCGGTTTGGGTGCTCTGGAAATGGGATTACTGAAATGACACGGAGTTTAAGCACAGAAAAATCATCCTCCCCCACCATTTGGAGATTTTAGAGGGCTCAGCTGATAAATTGTTTTCTATAGCTGTTGCTGCAGATAAAATCTGGGAGGGAGATAAAGGCATGTGGTGTGAGCAAGGAGGGGTAGAGTCCCAGCTGCTCATTTCCTGAGCTCTTTAAGCCAGCAGCAGTATGGGACAAACCTTGCAGCATGTCATGGGGTAGGGTGCAGGATTCCCAGATGCAGTATTTGGAAGAAAGCCTGGCCAAGCAGGGCTCCTGAGGGCATTCTGGGTGCCTGGTTGAGGTGGTGAAGGGGTGGATGGCTCCCTGTAATGCTCAGATGAGCAGTACTGGGGGAAAACTAGCAAGGGATGGCATTCCACATCACTCTGGACACCTGAGCCCAGGAGTGCCCACACCTTGTAAAGAGACTTCTCAGGGCACCAAGGGGGGCTGTTGCCTTCCACTGAACAGTCTCTCTGGAAAAGATGAGATGCTTATGTGGTTCCAAGGCTCTCAAAAGTCATGTGTTTCCCTGCCAACCTCTCACCTGCGGAAGCTCCATGTTGGTCATTATGGGGGTGTAGGATCAAGCCCAAGGATGAAAAGATTGGCAAAATGCTGGTACCCTTCATATTGGTGAGGGATGGCAGGGGAGCTGCCAACTGCTGTTGGGAAGAAGAATTGGATGTGCTCTCTCCTTTCCCTAGCCCTTGGCTGTCCTAGGCTGGTGCTTTGTCATGCCTATGTCCACTGCCAGTGGGTTAGGAAATCTGGGCTGGAGAGATGGGGTCTTGCAGTGGGCTGTCTGGGAAGGAGCTCCTCTCTGTGCTCCCTTGGTGCTCCCTGCAGCAGTGCCTCTCTTCCTGTGCAAGTTACGATGGGTTGGGGTACAGGGCACTTCCAACTGGTTCACTCGTCTGCAGGGCTGTTGTTCCAAAGGCAGGGACTGTGTTTCCACAACTCTTCTTCCTTAGTAATGCACAAAAATCTGGTACATTTGTCACCAAGCTGTGACTAACTTGTGAAACCTGTCACTTGTCTCATGACTAACAAGTTTTCATGCTGGGGTGCCTTGTCTGCTGGTGGAGATGGGACAGGAGTGCCTGGTTACCCCCAAGAGCAATGACAAGTGATGGATTTCCTTTGAGGGCTCAGTACCATCATTCCCTGGACTGCCTCTCCTGTCTGTGTCCTGCTTGTCCCTGGGCACTCAAGGGTCTTCTACTCCTTGTTTCTGCCAAACCCTGACTTGTTAAATAACCAGAGAAATAATGAACTAAAATAAATGCAGCTATCCCACAGTGCCTCTAAGTCTCCTTATTCTACAGCCATGGAAATGCTCCCATCCTGCATGGACTGTGAGAGCAGAGCAGAATTGCATTGGAGACAGAGAGATGGAAAGCCCTGTTAAGCTTTAGCGTTCTCCTGGAGGGGTCTTCTGACTTTGCAGCCTGGGCTTGGAAGTGGCAGGAATGGCTGGATCCCCTGCAGTGTGCAGAGAGCAGTGGAAGGCAGTGCAGAACAGGCTAGGGCTGCAAGGCACCATGTGGCTGCTGGGCAGCCCTTGCAAGAGGGAGGCCCCCAGGAGCACCTGGGGGAGCTCTGCTTGCCTTTGCTTCAAGCACTCACTACATAAAGTGAAGGATTTTCCTTAATTTTATGGATCTGTTTATGTGAAAGTGTGTGGTAGCAGAGGATGGTTAGATGATAGATCTCTGGAGACAGGGTTGCTCATGGAACACGTGGTTTATTTTCAAGGGTCACGGGTGACAGAGCCTGCCATCAGCTGCCAGCCCAGCTGATGGCGTGGTTCCAAGAGGAAGAATTTCCTGTTACAGTAAGTTTTATCCCATTCTGTGTTGAATATTCTATTTACAGTGACCAACCGATGCGAGACACAAATCCTACAGAATTTACATACAGCCTATGAGAACTACTAGATTTGAATAAGGGATGCTAATCTTATTCTTATGCTAATCTCTATAATCCCTTCTTCCTGCCATCTCTGCAGACCCTTTTCTGTATGGTCAGGGGTATTGCCCAATATCCTGTCTCCTGGTCTGGCATACCTTCACATATCAAAAGTGACTGTCATTTCTATTTCACTTACAGACTTTATGTTTTCCGAACCTATTGCTAAACAATCATATTTATAAGATTTCCCTGTATCACCTTCCCCAACAAAAGCGAGCTTTGCTATGTCACCTACTGCAAATGCACTTGGGGGTTTTTACCAGAGTTCTCCGAGGCTGGAGCAGTGGGAGCCGGCACAGGGGGCGGGGCTTTCCAAGCCTGAGGACACTTGTAGCTCTGTCCTTTTGTCTTGGTGAGACTGATAGGTCTGATGACCCCCGATGTGGGAGGCGTGGAGGAGTTTTGGGCACTCACTCTGTAAGGGTGAAGGGTGGGGAGAGCAGTGAGCTGCCAGGGTGCCCTTCTCCTGCACTCACAGCCACCAGTGCTGCGTCTCCCCCAAGCTCCAGGGGCTGCACAGGTTTTCCTCCCTGCCAGAGAGAACTGAGTGGGGAGGACAGCCTGGACAGCCCAAGGCAGCAACACTGCCCTCTGCCCCACCCATTCCCTCTGCCAGGGCTGGCCCAGTCACCGGACAGAGCTTCCTAGCTGTAGTTGTTGAGAGCTGCATTGTGGTGGAGCATCTTGGGAACAGAGCCAGGTCCCACCTCCATCAAACACATCCCATGGTGACTGCAGAGAGACCTGCTCAGAGACATCATGGAAGGTGGCACTTGTATATTTTTAGCTTCTTGCTGCATTGGATTAAGAGCTGGAAACAAGGGGTGCAGACACTGGGCAACCAGAGCTCAACAGCCCATACCGTACACACCACTGGTGGGGATGGGGCTGCTGGAGTGTTTGGCTAACCAGCCTGCCATAACCCTCTGTGTGAAAGAAACTGTTCTGCTCCTGTTGGGCTCTGCAACCAGCAGTGTGGATAGGCTGGGCTGGTGACAGCCAGTCTGACCATCTCAGGGAGGCAGAGCTGTGTCATGGTGCCCATCTTGGGCTGCTGTTGGAGTGGCAGGGTGGCTGGTGGCTTCAGTTAGTGCTCAGGGGGGAAATGGGCAGTGGGGCTGCTGGGCAGCCCCCAGGCACCAGTCTCTGCCTAAAGAGCATGGAAACCTTTGATGACCCCTACAGTCAAGAGACCCTGTGGACAACCCACATACAGAACAGATCTTTGTGGGATTTGTTGCGTGCACTAGACCCAATTGCAGGCTTCTGCAGAGCTCTCCTGGTGTGCTGCAGGAAAGCTTGGCCAAACCTGCAGCAAATGGGGCTTGAATGGTCCTTGCCCTTGGTTGCAAGATGGCATGGCCACTGCTGCTGACTGCAGTGACACTGCCTGGCGAGGCTGTGTCGTGTGGATGTCATCTGAGCCTGGTTGCCTGGGGAGGTGGATCTGCTCTTGATGTTGTGACCATTGGAAGCGCTCTGTGGCCCCCTTACTGGACAGAGCTGCCATTCAGATCCTGAGCCTGTGGCAGAGCTTTGCCCTTCTGGGAGCACTGCTCTTGGAGAGGAAAGTCTGCAGGGTGGATTATGGGGTGGGCATGAAGCTTTGGGTCTTTTCTCCTTCCCACACCCAAGCTCATGGGATAGTGCAGGGTTTGGATATGGATCAGGCTCCAACACCCAGCAGTGCAGATGCAACATCTCCTCCATCCCCATCACATCTCCTGGCAGTGCTGGCATGTGACTTCTATTATGTGGGTCCAGAGGAGCTTCTCTGCTCCTGCCTCTCACATTATTGCTATTACTATTACTTTTACTATTACTATTACTATTATTACCGCTACTGCTGCTGAAAGTGCATAAGCTGTGTAAATCAGTGCTGCCTCTATGGGGTAGCAGATGTTGCTTCTTCCCCTCCCCACCTTCTCTTTGCAGTTGCCTCTTCTCCACTGTTGTTCCCTTTGCAGGTACTTGGTGCAGGCAGGTGAGGCTGCGGGTTTTGTCCCTGGCTCACCACGGGCAGTCCCACTGGCCTTGTCCTGAGCAGGCGTGGGGAGAACACTGCTGAATTTCCCTGCTCCTCAGCTCCCGTGTACGTGCCAAGGGGAGTTTGTAAACTGTCCCTTCGCACGCCTGTGAACTCAGCTTTGCTGGAGGGCTTGCAAGGGGTTGGGGTTTCTGTGTGAGCTTCGTGGGCTGGAGCAGCCAGTGCATCCCACAGGCTCAGCGGTTTGGGAGAGGGGAGGGAGCCCTCTGAGTAACAGGGGCAGGAGCCACTTTGCCTCCCACCTCCTGGTGGTGTTTTCCCCCAAATCCTGAATAAAAAGTCGGCATTCAAATTGAGACTATAAATGAAACAAAACAATTTTAAGTTAAGGAAACACACCACACCATTAAGACCCACCGTGACCTTGGCTTTGCCCTAGAACTGGGTCGTGCAATTATAAGTGCCCTCTGTTAGCCTTCACAGCTCTCTGGGGAGATCTTAAACATTTTTTTTCTCCTGACCTTCTATTTTACAGTAGTTAGATGCATGGAACAAGACTTCATGCTCCAGCTGATGCTGAAGGACTGTATGAAATGTAATTTATAGAAGATTCCTCTGTGAATAAAAAAAACCCATTATATGAAAGTGTATTCTGGAAATGTGAAATGATTACAATCATCAGCAAAAAAAAGTCACTTCAGAGACAATGCAAAGGCATAGTTCTAGGGATAAAAAGTGTTCTGGGGAAGCAGAATTCGGTTACCAGAGGTTCAGAGAGGGGCATCATCTACCAAAATCTGGAAGTCATCATCTTTACTTCCCCACTCCAAAATACCCAGAAGCAACAAATCTGCTTGCTTAGGTGGACATGTTAAAAGATATGTAGAATGGGCAGTTGAATGGAAAATTATGTTTCTATTTAGTTTAAAAAAGTGATAGTAAGAAAAAGGACACATACTCTGTGAATTTAAAAGTAACCCTGTGAGGCAGGGCATCACATTAGGAACAACTAAAGACATGGAGTCTAATAACAAAGCTTTTCCCATCTCTCTCAGGATTTAAAAAGCCTTTAAGAGGAATCACAGAGTAAATATGGTGAGGTCAAGAGAGGGCTCGTGGAAACTAAGCACTGGCATAACAGCTCAGTCAAACAGGCACTCTACCCAGAGCCATCTCTGATGCCAGAGGCATCAGAAGGTTGCCCTTGAAGGGTGTGGTAAAGACATTTTTGAGTAAAGTAACATAAGCCACCTGTTTTGAGGGTCTTTACTCTGGAATTGTAAAGGAACACTGAGATTTGGGAATTGCTAATAAATAGTGTTGGGGCCATCACCCCTTTGCAAAGCAGAGCTAGTCCTTGCAATCTCTTGGGAATTTTAAAGATAACTGTGTCACAGGGCTGAAGTTGGGCTGGGCTGGTGCAAGGCTCATGGGCTCCCAACCAGCAGCTGAGGAAGTTTCTCACTGAATGCTTGTAAACACATGAAGCATTGTCCCGATGAAAGGTCTTTCTGTAAATTAGTGAATGGTTAAAGGCAAGGAAGCCAAATACAGGAAAGATGTTGCTGCTTTCACAGCACAAATTGGGGAAGAAAGGTGCTGGCTGATTCCTGCAGTCATCTGACAGGCTGAAATGGAGATGGAGGCTGAAAAGTTGAGGAAAGTCTCAGGATGTGCCCGGTAAAGTATGGGAGAACCAGCCGTGCGCGTGTTGTCACTGGGGGCTGTCCCTGCTCCTGGAGGAGACTGTAAAGCACTGGCAGAGTTTGGCATCTGCCTACAGGTTGTCCTGGGGTGCATTCCGTGGGTGGTAGAGGGAAAAGGAACAGAGCAGAAACCCTCCCAACTACTCTACGGTACCTCTGATGCCACGTGCTTTCTACTGCCACCCCATAGCCAATGGGGTTGGAAGAAGTGCTGAGCAGGATAAGGCAGGTGGCCTGAGAGCTGGCGCAGCCCACCTGTGAGTAGAGGGTGGACTTGTCACCTATGCCTTAGCTGGGCCAAAAGAGCTCTGCAGGGGGAGCATGGCAAAACTGAATTGTACAGAGCGTGTGTCCAGGAGACCCCTCACACCTTGAGAAGTAGAAGCCACTTAGGAGGGCAGCAGAGTTTAACCAAAATTAGTGGTTTTCCCCAATACCTTATGAGTTTGTAGTATGGAAAGCCCCCAGGTGCTTTGGCACCCAGGGTTACAGGTGGGTTCATCATGGTGTGTGTGCAGCCTGTCACTGGACCAGCCTGGGCAGACGGGGTACAGAGAGACTGCTGGCCCTGCCCCACTCCTGCCCCCTCAGGGTCAGCATTGCCTAGAGCTGCTCGTGGCTGGTGCACAGCAGCCCAGAGCTGCATGCCTTGCCCTGCTGCAGCACGTCCCAGGGCTATGATTTGCCAGGTGTAGACTCTTGCAGCTACATGTGTTCCTCCTCTGTGAAGGGGGGTCTGAGTGTGGTGGTATGTTAGTGCTGGCCATGGCTGCAGACACAGTGGCCAGTGGCCCAGTCACAGCAGTGGGCAGCCTGTTGGCTCATGGACACCTGTATCTCAGGCTACTCAGGCCGAGGTTGCTGCTGCAGCAGAGTTCCCTGCAGTGAATGCTGTGTCTCCATCAGTGTGACACGGGCCCTTCAGGCTCTCACCCTTTGGGAGCTGAGGCGATTTCCCTTGCGACACAGGGGCAGCAGCCGATGTTCCAGCAACAGCTGCACGGGGACAGTGAGCTCCTGCCTGCCACGAGCAGCCAGCCGGGCTGCCGCAGGCAAACCAGCGAGGGTGCTTTGGAGCCATGCAGGAGCACAAGCTGGCACGCTTTCTTTCAGGCTTTTCCTGTTGATGAGAAGCCAGGATAAACTGAACCTCATCAAGGGGTAGTAGAAAAAACCCATTCCCTGGCTCATGGCAGTATGCCAGGCTCTCACTGCAGACTGTACTTGGCAGCACAGTCCTACATGCATGGCCAGAGCTTGCTGTGTGCTTCAGGAGCATAACATGAAGCATTTTCCCCTCAAGACAGACCAAGCAGCTTTGGGAGTATGGTTTCTGGGCTGGCAGCACTTGGTGGGAAGCAGCTTGGTCTCCCTGCCTCTCTGTCCACGTGCTACCTCTGCGAGCCTTGGCTGTGTGCCTGGGTCCCACAGGCTGGCATTTGATGGCCTGTTCATGGTAGGGCCGGCACCAGAGGCTTCTGGTTGCTCCAGATGGAGGCAGTCGCTGCTGACTGGGACCAGCACTGCTCCTGGGACAAGGCACACTGTGACACCTGATGCCCACAGGGATCCCAGGCCAAGATGCTGACACTGAGTGTTAGGGAAACAGACTTCCAGCTCTTCAGGGAGATAAGTCAGTGGGATTCCATGTGAGGCTGACCTCTGGGACAAGGGAGTGGAACAGAGCTGGCAGATCTTTAAGGAAGTGTGGATCAGGTATCAATCGCTGTATCGATCCACACTGGGGCAGGAACAGATCTAGAGCAGCCCTGATGAGAAGGATTTGGGGGTGCTGGTGGATGAGAGGCTGCACATGCCCAGCTGTGTGTGCTGGCACCCAGAAACCAACCATGTCCTGGGCTGCGTCCAAAGAAGAGTGGGCAGCAGGTCAAGGGAGGGCATTCGGCCCCTCAGGTGAGGCCCCACCTGCAGTGCTACATCCAGCTCTGGAGTCCTCAGCACCAGATAGACATGGACCTGGTGGAGCCAGTCCAGAGGAGGCCACCAGGTTGATCAGAGGGATGGAGCACCTCTCTTAGGAGGAAAGGCTGACAGAATTGGGTTTGTTTAGGCTGGGAAAGAGGAGGCTGAGGGGTGACATAATTGCAGCTTTCCAGTTCCTAAAGGGGGCTTACCTAAAAGAGTGATAGTGAAATTGTATGGATAGAAACCTTATAACACAGTTTTGAGTATTAGAAGCAGGCATTCTTTATTGCAGTGTGCTGGTCACTTGGGGAGATCCTTCCTCCATTCCAGTGGGATGAGTGGTGGGTGAACAGGGATTTTATCAGACACACTGATTACATATTCATTAGCTATCCCCACTTCCTTGGCTTTATTTTACAGAGTCGCACGCCTTTTTAGAAGTCTTTACGTGGTTCTTTGGGGTCCATCTTCAACTTCTGGTGTCCATTTTAGGTGGCTGTTTCTCGACCTCTGCTTTTGAGTAAATGCAGTATTGTTGTTTTGCGTAGCTTCTGCTTTGTCAGCCTTGCAGAGCTGAGCTGGCATCCTGCTTGCATTTTGCATGACTTCTGTTTGCCTAAGTTACATCCTTTATCTATTTCTATATGGCTGTGCTGTTGTGTTCTGCTGTCCTTGACAAGAGTAAATGTTCTGTTCTACTATCCTTATCAAGTGAGTAAAATACTGTTCTGTTCTACTGTCCTTATCAGGGGGACTACCTAAAGGGGACTTACAAGAAAGATGGCGAGGGACTTTTTACAAGAGCATGTAGTGACAGGACCAGGAGGAATCAATTCAAACTGAGAGAGAGCAGGTTTAGATTAGATATTAAAAGGAAATACAGATACATAGATATATATCTAATACTAGATATTAGGAGGAAATTTTTTGCTTTGAGGGTGGTGAGGCACTGGAAGGGGTTGCCCAGAAAAGCTGTGACTACCCCGTCCCTGGGGGTGTTCAAGTCAAGGTTGGATGGGGTTCTGAGCAACCTGGTCTAGTGAAAGTTGGCCCTATACACAGCAGGGTGTTGGAAGTAGATAATCTATAAGGTCCCTCCCAACCTGGGCCATTCATTCCATGATTCTAAATTGTTACAGCTGATCTCCATCTTGCGAGAGCTGACGAATGCAAAGGCTGGGACTGATCCTGTTGCATAGCCAGTGGTCTCAGAAGCAGCATCCGTAGTGCTGATTTTCTCCTGGTCCTGAATAGGTTCCCTTTAATTCCTTAGATGCCCTGTGGTGGCTGGTCCATGTGGGTGCTTCCCTATCCCAGGCTGCTGGTGCAGATGGCAGCAGAGGCCAGGGCTGGAAGTGGCTGCATGTGAGCAGGGATGCTGGTGCAGCCTGCTTGACCAATGCCAGCCAAGCCTGCAGCCCCACTCATGGGTGGCTGCAGGGGCATCAGGGGCTTTTCCACTTGTAGTCTGTTTCCTTTAATGCTTCCATCTATTCCAAATCAGAAGTCCGAGTGTTAAAGAGCACCCTGTGCCTAGACAACCCTGGATGGGCTCCAGCCCTCAGCTTGTAAGATGTAAAGATTTGCATTCTCTCCCACAGCTCTGAGGTGTCTTGAGGAACTGGTTGGTGCTGAGGTTCTGCAGAGCCAGGGCATTGCTGCCAGAGGCACTGGCACCTCCACCTCAGCACCAGGGAAGGGGCTTGTGAAGGAAGCAGCATCCCTGGCCTGGGGCAGCCATGGGTGTGAGGTGGAGGGGCAAACACTGCTCCTGTCCCTACAGGCACATGAGATGCTTCCTGGCACTTCCTGGGCCACACACCAGCTGTCCCACAGCTTCCCTACAAAGACCTGACACCTCCAGGCTGGTTGGAAGGGCCCGTGTCTTGTCTCACGGCACAGCCACCAGCCCCCAGTTGCATGACCAGCTTTCCAGCCCCAGTCATGCTGCTGGGCTTGGTCTGATGCTGCCCTACAAGCTCCCTAGTGATGAGCAAGCCCAGCAATGGCCACTGCTTCCCTCTGGTCATGGCTGAGCCATGCGTTAGGAGGAGCTGGGGCACTGGGGGTGGGATCTGACCGGTACAGCAGCTGAAACAGAACCTGAGACATTCCTCTCCCCATCCTTGCAGCACACAACTTCTGCCTGCTCCTTTGTGCATCCCTTGCTCGCTCTTGCTCTGGCAGCTGCTGCAAGGGACGTTTCTGGTTCCCATTGGCAATTGTCAGCCACAGCTCCCCTCCTTGGGCTGTCCACTGCCAGCCCTGCCAGCCTGGGCTGCTCTGCTGGAGTGAAGGTTGCTGCACATTGAGCCTGGGCCCTCATCACAGACACTCCTACTGCTGCTTCAGGAGAGCGGGGCCCTTGAGTACTGCTGTCTGGTCATGCCTGCTGAGGCCAAGCACGCCCAGGAGGCAGCTCAATTCCTTTCAGTGTTCAGTGCTGGAAAGTTGACAGGAAACAAAGGAAGTGCTGAAGCAGGAAGAGCAGCTCTTCTTGTCTCCTGGTCTGGAGAGAGCCCTGGCTCCAAAGCAGCTCCTGTGAGCAGTGAACCCTTTTCTTCTGCCTGAAGCTCTGCCCCAGATGAACCGGGGAGCCCACCTTTTGTTTCTATAGGCTGCAAGGCATCCCTAATTCCTTCTTCTTGTCCCACTGGGACAGTCTCTGGTTCTGAGCAACAGGCAGAAAGTGGTCTGGGTGCACAGGTTGCTCTTGTCTTAGCCAAGTGGAGTCTGGAGTGTTCAGTCGAAGGCAGAACAATGTTTGGGGCATACACTGGGGCCAGCCACCTCTGCTTGGGACCTGCATGGGCTAGGGAGGAGCCAAAAGGCCTCTGTCTGTCAGCCTCTGTTGGGCAGAGAAGGGGGGGTCCTCATGTTGAGCTGCGTCTGCTCATGGTGGCTGTTAGCCATAGTCCCCAAATGCTATGGGATGCTGCCACGCTGCACTGGGTGACTGGAGCCTCGTTGGGCTGTGGTTCCCCTGGGGCACCTGCTCTTTACAAGTGTGGCAGTTGCTTCACCTGTCGCCTTGCGTTCTCTCTGCAGCCGCCAAGCTTAAAAGCACTGAGCCTCTCCCCAATGTCGTCTGCCTGGGAGTGCAAGACACAGGACACCTTTGCCAGCAGTGAAGAGCAGGACGAGGTGCCCCACCAGGTAACAGTGACAGCCACAAACACAGGTGGTCAGTGCCAGTGCCCAAAGGAGGAGCCCAACGGGGCTCCCCAGAAGCGGACAAGCACCCAGAACGGGATGCAGGACAGTGGGGGCACTGGAGTGAAGAAGAAACGGAAGAAAAAGGATCTGGGAGAGCAGGAAGGGGGAGATAAAGCAGCTGTGGAGGTGAAACCAAAGAGGAGGAGAGAGCCTAAAGAACCAAAAGAACCTAAAAAGGTGAAGGAGTCTAAGAAGCTGAAGGAGCCCAAGCAGAGGGAAGTGGCTAAGAAGCCCCGGAAACCTCGGGAACCCAAAGCCCCGAAGGAGCCTAAGGACAAGAAGAGTGGCTCTGAGCCATCCCCCAGATCAAGACCCAAGAAGATCAGGTGGGTGATGGTGTGGCGCTGTCCCTGTGCCTGCTGTGGACAGGGCTGTAGGCTTGCAGGAGCTGCATCTGGGAGAGAGCAGCACTGAGTGTGCAGGACACTTGGTCTAAAGGCTGGATGTGCTGGTTGGGATGCCAGGATGAGCTCTCTGGCCATCCAGAGATGGGACAGGCAGGTGGTCTTTTGGGGATGAGGCCCTGCGACACTCCAGATCCGTAAGAGGACTGGAGAGTCTTGGCCTCTCCTTGGTCTGGCCTTTGTGCAGAGTGTCCTGGGGCAAAAGGGACTTTAGGGAGGTGTCCCACCAGGACAGTGAGGTGCTGTGTGGCAGAGGGCCTGTCATACATGATTTGGGGCCTGGGCAGAGAGTATGTGAGTGAGAAAAACCTGGCCCTGGACTGTATGCAAATGAGCATCTGTGCACACCCAGGGCCAGCAGCCTGCCTCCCCTTAGCTCGTGTTTGGGAGGATGGTGGAGCGCATCCCATCCCCTCTCCCTCTCCTGGAAGACTTGTCCTTCCTGGCAGCTGTGGAGCTGTGCTGGCAGTCAAAGCCAGCAGTGAGGGAAGGCCTGAGGACTCCCTTGTAATGCACAGGCCAGCATCACTACCTCTGGTAATTCCTCAGCCTTTTAATTACCAGGCTGCTTGGCCAGAAGCTCTGATTTCTTTAGTGGAGAATGTGTGCAGGGAGCAGAGCAGGTCTCAAGGGCACCAATGTCATTTGGTCTTCCACAGCCCTACTCTTTCAGAGCTCGCTGACAGCCAGATCCTGGAGAGGCCATGGCTGCGGAGCTGCCACTGGGATGGCCTTTAGTGCCACTGGTATGGGCTCGTTGTGGACGAGAGGAGGTGTGTGTTGCTCAGCAGGGTGAGAGCTGGGTGCCATGTCCCCAGTGGATCCCTGAGGCCTGCAGTGCTGTCACTTGTGTTCTTCCTTGAGCCTGGGGCTCTGCAGATGTTCATCATGGGTTGGTGAGCCAGAGCAGATGGGAATGGGCAGATCAAGCGGACAGTGCTGGGAGGGGGAGGGAAGGGCTCCTCCAGGCCCCAAGGAGGGCTGCAGCAGAGGGATAGAGGTGGAGAGGGGAGGAGAGGGGCTGCAGGCAAGGAAGAGAAGGATGAAGCCCATGTGAATGCAGCATTGGGCCCCAAGAAGAGTCCTGGGGTGAGGGATGCAGCTATCAGATTTCCTAATGACACTTCTGCTCCACCAGTAAGGACCTGCCATACAGGCAGTTCACTGATATCTGCCCCTGCAGCAGATCTATGGGATCAGACCAAAGCAGGGGAACCCAGGGGAAGAGCAGGCCATGGGGGCTTGTGCTTCTGGAGGCATTCATGGCTCTTGTAGGTCCTTTGGCTGCCAGCAGTACCTTTGCAGGGTGCTGAGTATTACGTACAGGGCAGCCCATGACTGTGCAACCTGTTGTGAGTAGCTGGTGGACAGATCACCCTGCCAGAGATGGGGTTAATGGCAGAGTAATCCCAGCTGCAGATTTGGAAACCCTGGCTCTCCTACCTGGGTAGAGCAGGTTCTGGGTATACCACGGGGGGCTGAAAGGCAACCAACTTGCTGTGCTGGGTACCAGCAGAGCCCTGACGAAGAGGCCACTTCATGCAAACTAAACAATGTAATGTAACCCTGTAACACATCATGCAACCAGAAGAAACTGTGTGTGGGAGTCGGGGAGTTGCACAAAGCTCTCTGCATTCCTGATGCTCTATCCCAGTATAGCCTGAGCCTGTGGTGCTTCCTCCCACTCATCTGCACCTTCCAGGAGGATCTACTTCCAGCTCTGCTGCTTGGAAAGTCCAGCCCATAGGTCCTTCTTACAGCTTCCCTGCCTCTATAGCCCGTCTTTGAGCCTTTTCTCAGACTTGCTTTGGGCTTTGGGTCAGGCACTGGCAAACCCCTCTGTGTGAGGGATGGCCATGAGTGTCAGGATGGAAGCTCTGCAGGGAGCAGGGCTGTGGATCCCCCTGTGCCCCCTGGCCATATGGAGCTGGGGAGGTGCCTGGGGGGCCCTGACAGCACAGGGAAGGGAGAGGCAAGCAGCAGGCTTTAGTTAGTTTGTACTCTGTGTGGATGGGATGATTGCTGGGAGTCCTCTAAGTGGCAGATAATGGTGGCATAATTTCTTCTAAATTATTTCTAATCATAGTCAATGACTGACTCATGAATGAAGCAGTTGTTAATTGTGACTTACAAATCAATATCTTGGGAGTTATTGCTCAGTGGAAGCACTGCTCGCAGAGCATTTCCAGGGCCTCTAATTTAGGCATATATGCATGCCCATGGCATTTTTGGCCTGAACAACAGATTTTTACTTTTATTTTTTGCTAGTCACAGGCAAACAGAGGTTTTTCTCATTAAATGGAGCTAAACCTTGGCATCGCTTTGAAACTAATGGTTCCTCTGCCACTGTGCAGATCTGGGGTGTGGAGGGAACGAATGGTGGGGCTGGAAGTGAGGAAGGAGACATTGCTCAGCCCTGGGACAAGCAGCAGTTCTTGGGAGCCATTCCCTTAACAGTGTTCCTTGCAGAGGGTAAGGATGGAATGGAATGCTGGGAACAGTTGTTTTTACCCGTGGTGCTTCCAAGTCCCTTTTCCTTGTGCAGGCAGGGATACTGGGCTTGTCTTTCCATGTTTTTCAGGAAGGTGGTGGGATTCATGGGAGCAGAGCCCAAATCCCCTCCATGACCTGAGCATGGAGGACAGTTGGCTGGTGGGACAGAGCTTCCCAGGGGGCCCTTGGAGCCAGCAGTGGCTGCTGTGATGGGCCATTGTGCCTGTGGGTTTGGATCTGCATCCACCTATGTCCATGGTGGTCACAGGGCTTAACTCCCTCCAGCTGGAGGCTCATGCCAGTCTGTTCAGCTGCCTTGGGAGAGGGCTCAGTGCTGTGACTCAGGAACACAAACCATGAACTGGAGCAGCTTGTGCTTGGTATAAAGGTTTATTGGGGTCTGGCAGGGTTCTGTGACACATGCAGGAGGTGGCCGGCAGTGCAGCCAGTGCTCCTCAGACTGGGCTTGAAGGTTTATTTCCAGGGTGCCAGGACATGGGTTGCCTCTGGAGCTGCTGAACTTTATTTCTGACTTTGATCAGCACAGGATGTGTTTGGGAGTGCTGTGATCAGAGCAGGCACCTTGCTGCCCTGGCATACTGAGTTTGGTGGTGGAGAGATCCTCTTCGTGCCTGTGCTAGACCCCATAAGCTGAACCCCAGCTCCTACAGCCTCTGTGGGGTTGTTCCCCTGGCTGGTGAGAGCACCCAGCCTCCACACCAGGCAAGACAGATGGACCCTTTCATCCCAGTGTTCTGGAACTGGATGGAGAAACACTTGGTGTGCTTAATGAGCATCAGCGGCTGGGGATCCTCAGTGCTGGGGGAGGTCCCAGGAGTCTTGAGCTGCCTCTGGGTGATCCAGTGGGAGCAGTGCTCTGTGTAGGTGCCTGCTGCCTCTCCCCTGGGATCCCCAGGACGTGATCTAACTGTTGATCTGCCTCGGCAGCAAAGACACCCCTGTGGAGAAGAAGAAGAAAGGGAAGAGGAAAAATGAGATACCAGTGAACAATTTGGATTTGGATCAGGGTCTCCTGAGCCCATCTGTACAGAGCCCAGAGGAGTCTGCAGACTCAGCTGACAGCCAGGTATGTCCAAAGTCCTCAGCTGGCTGCCGGTGGGTGAAATCCTGGCTGCCTCTCAGTGGGACCACAGTAAGGGCCTCTGGGCACAGGAATCAGAGAGCACGTTCGGTGTAGTCAGCTTCTGTCAGCTGATAGAAGCTGACTTCTGACTTCTTCAGAAGTTGGCTGTTGGCCCAGGGTTGGATGCATGCTGCTGTCCTGGGCCCTGCATGTTTCAGCCTTGAGTGTCCCTCTCCACCACAGCTCTGGGCAGCTCCCTTTCCTGGCACAGCACAGGGGGACACATTGGCCCTGCAGCCTGGGGGGCTGCATGCCCTGCTTCTCTACAGGGCTCCTCTGCCTCCAGTCTTGGGGACTCTGTGGGTCAGGATGGAGACCTTGGAACCTCAAGGAGTGCTTGTTCTTCCTACCGCCCCCATCCTGCTGGGGCAGGGGAGGGCCTAGAAGGAATTCTTGCAGCCCTGGGGCTTTCTCTCTGCCATTCAAGCAAGGAGAAGATACTTGGTCTGCCCGTGCCTCCCAGCACTGCCTTTTTTCATCCTGTAAACAGAAACGACGCTCAGGACGGCAGGTGAAGAGGAGGAAGTACAATGAGGACCTGGATTTCAAGGTTGTGGATGATGACGGCGAGACAATTGCTGTGCTGGGAGCTGGGCGAACCTCCGCGCTCTCCGCCTCTACTCTGGCATGGCAGGCAGAGGTAGTGCTGGGTGTGGGACTGGGAGGAGTGGGGCATTTGCCTCATGCAGGGTATCCCAAAATCTCAGTGCTGAGGCTTGAGGAAGTGGTGGGTCCCAGCTTAAGGATGGGGTGAGAGAGTGCCTGTCTGGGAGGGTTCAGGATGGCTTTTCAGGAACTGTGAGATGGACAAGAGGTGTGCTGGTCCAGCTGTCCCACTCCTGCTTGGAGACTAAAGCCTCTGGAACGTGTCATGCAACTGGACATGTCCTACCCACTGCCCATGCCTACCTTTGCTTTTGGTCTCTGTATCTCCTGTCCATGATTACTCTACTATTTTGTCCCTGCCAGCTGAGGGCTTTGTAGGGGCCAGGTCATAATTTTCTGCCTACATTGCTGCTCTCCATCAGTGCCTCAGAGCGTAGCGATGCCATCCTGACCCTTGCCAGCTGAACTGATCTGCTGGGAAGCATGGCAGGGATCTGGGCAGCATGGCAGGGACTACTCAGTGCCACTGCGGTTTGGACCTTGCTGTCCTTCTGCCTCTGCCCATTGGTTCAGTGCTAGCTCCTGGTGGGTGTTGGCTGCTCCTTCCTGTCTGTCTGTGACTGTGTGTTGGATCCTGCAAATCATTCCATCTCTCTGGTCACTAACAAAGCTGCCAGATATTAATTACGGTCACTAGTTGTTTTTGTGGTGTTTCTGTTACCCTCTCTAGTCCCCTCTTCCCAAGGTTTTGGTGGGTATTAGCTCTGTTGATAAGCCCTCATCTGATGATCCATGCCTGGCCTGGGGCTGCCACACACCCACAGGATATGCTGCCAGTGCTGCTTCAGCTCTGTCTGAGGCTGTGTCCCAGCTGGGCTCCTGGCAGTCATCTCTCCAAGTGAGATTTTCAAAGCAGCAGGTATGAGCTGCCTTTGGCATGTATCCGTGCTCCCACCCTGTTCTCTCAGTCTGAAATGTCCACCTCAGTTTGTCCTGCTCCAGATGGGTCATTAAGGGTGATGTCCAAAGCAGCCAGGCCAGGTGGTTGCTCTGAGGCCTGGCCAGCATGCCCAGCTGGGCCTGCCTGTGGCTGCTCCCAGGATCGGAACTGAGAGGCAGGGCAGGATGTGAGTGCTGTGACCTCAGGGCTGCTCTCTCCATGGCCTGGACTTGGAGCTTTCCTCCTGCAACCTGGACATGGTCCTAAACAGCTCTTTGGGCAGTGCAGGGCTCCTCCAACAGCCTTCAGGCAGCCAGCAATGAGCCACAGACCAGTGGAAGCCTGTGTAATGGCTGTGGATCAGCTTGGAAGCAAGCTCCCAACGCCAGGGCACTGGACTGCTGTGATGGCCATGTTTACACAACCCCTCTGTGAGAGGGTCAAGCAGAGCCCAGCGGTGCCAGGGTGGATGCCTGGGCATGGGGGAGCAGGCACTGCACAGGGACTGTGGCCAAAGCACTTCTGCATGCTCCCTTCAGCTTAACCCAGTGTAGGGCAGAGTTCCCCAAACAGGGCAGAAGTCCTGCTCTGGGCCTCAGATGGCAGCCAAGGGGCCCAGGCAGACCTGCTGTTCCCTGCTCATTGTGTTATGGTGCTGGGTCCAACATCCTGCCTGGCACTCAAGGGAGCAGTCACCTCTGGGCTGGGGATGGAAAGGTTGCTGTGGCCCTGGGCACGGTCTTGGCTTTCCCAGACACTTTCAGATGAGTGGTGTAGGATGGCCTGTCTGTCTGTCCTTCCCCAGCCTGCCCCATGCCTTTCTTTGAGACTTTCTAGTCTGCAAAGTGACGCCTCAGGGCTGCTTTGTCTTGGTCCATATTCTGCATCCATCAGAAGGGAATGAACAGAGTCCCTCTGCTTTCTGCTCTGCACTTTGCTCCTCTTTCTGCTGTACTATCTTCCAGACAAAGCAGCACTGATATTTCTAATGCTCAAGCAGGCTCCATGTTTTTGGTGTCTGTCATCTCCCCTGAATCTTCCTCTGTGTGTCTCCTCTGTAGCACAGACAGCATAAGCCCAGCTCTCTTGTCCCTTGGCATTTGGTGGGGCTGGTCCTGGCACAGCCAGGAGAGCTTCCACATCCCCAGAGCTGGCAGCAGAACAGCGTTAGGGCCACCTGCAGCAAAGCCTGTGCTCAGCGAGAGGGGCTGTGCTGGGAGCTCCTGGGTGCCAGCGGAGGGATCTATGGGTGAGTGTCTGGGGACAGAGTAGAAGCCTGCAGAGGAAAGGAGGCAGCACTTTGAGTGTGCCAGGAAGAGCTGCATGGAGAGTGGTGGGCTGAGGTGCTGTTGCCCATGTCCTGTGGCCATGGGCAGATGACAGCGTGTGGCAGGGCCTGACAGACATGCTGCCTGCTCTCCTGAGGCCCTTGGGGCCATACAGCACTAGGAGGCTGTATAACTGCCAATGCATGGTCAGAATGTGGCATGAAGAGTGCTTTGGAGCACAAATGTGCACATTTTGGCATATTTCCTTCCTTGAGTCCATGGGCAGAGGTGCCCAAGCTCCCTCCTCTTTTCTGGGAGACTTTCCACCCTCTGGCTGCCCTGGTGTAGCTGGAAGGACCCACACAGCAAACCCAACAGTGCTGTGGCCTGGCTGACCTGAAGACAATAGGCAGAGGGTGAGCGTAGCTAGGCTGGCAGCACCTACACCCTCTCACCCAGCAAGGGCACCCCAAGTACAGCTCTCCCAGCTCCCAGTGCCAACTCCATCTGCCCAGCTGGGGAACTGGGAGAGGAGCAAGAAGCTGTTCTGTGCTGGGAGAGTGCCAGGGGCACGTGATGAGCCAGAAAAACAAAGCTCTCTTCTCCTGTCCCCAGGAGCCTCCTGAGGATGATGCCAATATCATTGAGAAGATCCTTGCCTCCAGGATGGTGCAAAAGGAGGTGAGTGGCAAAGATGCCAGTGGGGCTGGAGCAGAAGAGGAACCTGGCTGCCCTGTGCAGCAGGGACGTGAGATGTAGCAGCAGTTGGTGCTCTTGCTCCTGTGGTGGGTGCTGTGATATGCCCAGACTGGCACCTTTCTGAGCTGTGGATCAGTGTGGTGCCTCTCCTGTCCTGGGCACCAGAAAGCCTCTGGAGAGGAGTCAGGCCTGGGCTGATGCCCAGCCGGTGTTGGAGCACCCCATGCTCAAGGGTGGTCTCACATCATGTTCCCCAGGGCCACTGTGTCTCTGGAGCAGCAGCACGAGTGCCTGGCTGTCCTCACCATGCCTGGGGCTCAGTCCCTGGAGCCTGTGGCCAGGCAGGGGATGGCTGAGCATGCCCCCTCAGGTTCTGCACACACTCCGACTGTCACTGACTCTCCTTCCCTTGGTTTCAGGCTCATCCTGGAGGCCTGGCATTTGAGACAGAGGAGTTCTACGTCAAGTACAGGAACTTGTACGTGCAGTGTTGTGGTGCTTTTTTCTGTGGGCCCTGTGCATGCAGGAGCAAGGACTGTGTGCTCCTACCTCCATCCCATCCTTAGCTGCAGCCCCAGCATCCCTGTTTTCCTGCCCCTGTCCTCCTGAGCCAGCTGTGGTGGTGGGAAGCAGGGAAGCTGCTGTAGCTTCAGTGCTTGGTCTTGGCCTGGTCCTGGCATGGCTTTCCTCAGTTTGGGGTGGCATAGGCATAGACATGGGCTGGGCATTCTCTGGATTGCTGGGAGATCCATGCTGCTCTGTGTGGTGGCTGGGTTTGGGACCAAAGGCCTCTTGGTCACATGTTGTTGAATTTTTTCCCCCTGCAGCTCTTACCTCCACTGTAAATGGGCAACTCTGGAGGAGCTGGAAAAAGACCCCAGGATCTCGCAGAAGATAAAGCGCTTCCGGAACAAGCAGGCTCAGATGAAACATATTTTTACAGAGGTGAGAGTGGAGCAGAGTGAGCAGTGGTGCCTGACCCCAGTGTCGTGGCTGAGCAGGCCAGGAGCTGCCCTTGACACCTTGCTGCTGAGACCAGTCCATCTCCAGGGTCAAAGGCACCAGGGCTGGAGCTGAGGGTCCATGACTGTGCCCTGGACACCTGTAGTGTCACTGGTGGAATTATGAGCAGGGTGAAAAGTGTCACTTGCTGGGCACTGCCAGCTCTGGAAGAGTTGCTTGGTGGAAGGGAGGGCAGCATGTAGGGAGGTGCTTCTGTGGTGGAGCAGAGATGCTGTGGGAGAGGGGGAGCTATAAATATCTGGGCTTAGGGTGGCTCCTGCCTGCTCTGTTCTATAAGCAGATTAATCTTGCTTAGTATGAAAGGTGTTCTGTAATTTATCTTGCTTCTCCAGAGATAGTTGTTGGATCTCCTCAAACTGCCCCTTAGAAGTGTAAATCAGGCCAGTAGGCTATGAAAATTTCTCCATTGTAGCTGGAAAGCTGGGGGTGTGTGTTGAATTTCTCACTCACAAGTCTGTTTGGGGTCTTTCTCAGGATGCAAAAAAAAAGCATGTGTTGGAACACTCTGTACCATTGACAGTTCAGCAAGGAGCACATGCTCTTTTCCTGTAACTAACGGGGGCTTGGGGAGTTGCAAGCTTAGAAGCCTGATTTTTCTCCTTCCCAAGCCCTAGGCCATGTCTCTCCAAGGACTATGCTAGGTGGGGCAAGAGGGAGGCAGAGACCAAGGTGTCACTCCTTGCAGCCATGGGGTTCATTGGGTGCTATGCACTGTGGCTGTCACAGCTCTGGATGCTGCACATCAGCTGGAGCAGACAATTTAGGACTTGTACCTTGGGGCCAGATAGGCTGGAGAGGACATTCCTGCCTCCCAGCAAGGGCAGCACAGAGCATGTCACTGCTCCAAAGAAAGAGCTTTGCCTTCTGCCAGTCTCCTGCATCCTCCCTGCCCAGAGACAGATGTCTGTACCTGTGTCCAGGGCACTTGGTGTGTTGCACACAACTAGCAGCATCCTGTGGACAGATGCCCTGCAGCTGTTTACTTGTGCCCATCTGTTTAACCCTGGAATCACCTTGAACTTGCCTCCTTCTTTACTGTTTGCCATCACAGCCTGATGAAGATTTGTTCAACCCGGACTATGTGGAAGTAGATCGAATTCTGGAAGTGGCTCACACAAAGGACCCTGACACTGGGGAGGTGAGAGGCTGTATCTCTTACTTGCCCCATGGAGGGAAGGAGGGAGACTTGGCAGGAGGCTTGGCCCCATGGTATACGTTGTGGGTCATCTCTGAGCACCCTAAGCCTTCCCAGCCTTCCCTTGCACAGCTTTCCCTGTCCCCGAGGACCCTTGCCACAGGGTGGATGGAGGGCTGCTGACGCTCCCTATCTCTCAGCCTGTCCCTCTCTGTGCTGCAGGAGGTGACTCACTACTTGGTGAAGTGGTGCTCACTGCCCTATGAGGAGAGCACCTGGGAGCTGGAGGAGGATGTTGACCCAGGGAAGATCAAGGAATTTGAAGCCCTCCAAATCCCTCCAGAAATCAAGCACATGGTAACGTACCCTGAGGTAACGTACCCGGCTGCCCTGGACACAGGGACTGGCTGTGTCTGGCCACAGTCCACCAGTGTTGACCTTGTCCCTGGTGCTGCAGTGCAAGCCCTGTATCCTCCCCTCTGGAGGTCTGAGGGTGGGGTCCAGACGCCAAGCCCTTGCTATGATTCAGCTGTCAGTGACTGCTTTGAAGTGTTGTCCCTGATGTGCAGCCCCAGCAGCAGGATCTGGCCTCGCTGGGCATTAGCATCTCCCCTGGACCTTGCTCCTTCTGTCCCCTCCTAGGAGCGCCCAGCATCCGAGTCCTGGCAGAAGCTGGAGAAGTCCCGGGAGTACAAGAACAGCAACCAGCTGCGGGAGTATCAGCTGGAGGGAATGAACTGGTTGCTCTTTAACTGGTATAACAGGTGAGGACGGGCTGGAGCCCAGTGCTGCCATGAGCAGTCCTGCTGGCAGCAGGCCCTGTATGTGCTGTCATGGGAACAGAGAAGCTGGGGAGCAGAGCAGACAAACAGAGGCCTGACAGAGCAGCCACTGAGTCCTTCAAGTGCTGAAGCTGGCAGGCAGCTGCCAAAAACAGTGGATTTGTGTTAGCTTTGCAATGGAGTCTTTAGGAATGTTTCTCCCTGGTAAATGCTGATGAGTCTTGGAGATAATAGGGCTTAGCTATGGTTCTAACATACACCTGGTTTTTTGGTACTGACCAGGCTATTGGTGACCCATTATGTGGCAGGCAGGATGGAATATGTATGTTCTCAGCTGCAGCAGGCCATCAGATGCATCTTTCCCTGGCTCATGTGTATCTGAAAAACAGCACCTTTCATGCTGATTTTGAATCCATGATTTTACGAGAAGCTGACTGGCTTACCCAGACAGATTTGGGCCACTATACCAAAGTCCCCCCATGCTCCATGATGCAGGGTCAGAGAAGTGTGGGCAGAGGTGGTGTGCCTGACATCCCATCAAAGAGTTGGTGAGAGTGTTTTCTGCCCCCAAGAGCCACACTGACCTGACCCTGTCCATCTCTGCAGGAAGAACTGCATCCTGGCTGATGAGATGGGCTTGGGGAAGACAATCCAGTCAATCACTTTCCTCTCAGAGATATTCCTGATGGGCATCCATGGCCCTTTCCTCATCATTGCACCTCTCTCCACCATCACGAACTGGGAGAGGGAGTTCCGCACCTGGACGGAGATGAATGCCATCGTGTACCATGGCAGCCAGATCAGCCGGCAGATGATCCAGCAGTACGAGATGGTGTACAGGGACCCACAGGTGACTGATGCACACAGCCCTTCCAGGATGAGTCCCCCAGCCCTGGCATCCTTTACTTAGGAAGCACTGAGCTGCCTGTGGAGCTTGTTCATGTGGAGCAGGAAATGTGATCTTTACAGCCCTATTTGCTGGCATGGGCTCAATTTGCTCAAGTTGTGTATGAGTGAACAGGCACAACTCATGCAGAACGGGAAGGGTGCAGCATAGCCCTGGTTCTTGTCCAGGCCTATGTGCCTGCCCTGGGGCAGTGTCTGTTTGGAGATACACAGCCTGTGGCCATCAAGGAGGCTTTCAGAAACCTGCCCAATGCTTGAGAGAAATCTGGGGAAATTCCAGCTCAGAGTCAGATGCTCACAATGATACTGTCAGACAGGAGGTCTGACAGTGTGCTGCCACCCTGCAGGACTCAAAGTCTGGTTTCTCTTTCCCTAGGGTAACCCTCTCCCTGGGATCTTCAAGTTCCAGGTGGTTATCACCACCTTTGAGATGATCCTTGCTGACTGCCCAGAGCTGAAGAAGATTCAGTGGCGCTGTGTTGTCATTGACGAGGCACATCGCCTGAAGAACAGGAACTGCAAACTCCTGGAGGGGCTGAAGCTCATGGCCCTGGTGAGCATGTCCTGCCCAGGTTCACCTGTGAGCGGGGTGGGCTGCAGATGGCCATGTTGAGCAGTCAGATGCCACTGTCAGCAGCTCAGGCCCTGTGCCAGGGTGGAGGAAAACCATCCAGGAGGCCCCTTGATGGATGGGGCACTGGTGCCCTGCAGCCCTCACAAACTTCTTTTTGCCAAAGTGGAATATTAACTCCCCCTGTGCCTTCCCACCTGGGGATGCTCCCTGCCAGAGCTCTGCCCAGCCTTGCAGAACAGTGTAAGCTGCTGCAGCACATGGGGACAGTTCCTGGCCAGCCCTGCACAGCACCCCTGGCCATGGTGTGCCTCGTGCCATACACTGGGCAGGACTGTGGTGTTTGAGCTGGTTTAGTACTGCTGTACAAACATGGGACCAGTCCGTGCCAGGGATGGATTAACAAAGGGATCAGTGAGCTGCTCTGAGAAATTATTTGGATGTCCAGCTCTTTTCCAGCCCTGGGAAAAGCAGCGCTGCTGTTAGCTGGACCAAGGGCCAACAGGCCTTTTGGATCTTCCAGCTGTACTCAGTTTCCATCACACTCACCTGTAGCTGGGCCAGGCCTCTGAAAATAATCAGTCTTGTGACTCATACTAGTTCCAAAAGACCCTGCTGTTTCCCCTGACTTTGTGTCTTGGCCCTGCTGGGTTATGAGCTTGGGTCAAAGCAGGGTTGCTACTGGTCCCCCTTCTAAAGGACCTTCCTTCGTACAAGTCCTGTGGGAGTCCCCCACCTTACAATTACCCTTCTTTCCTAGCTGGCCACTCCTAAGGACATTTCCTGCACTAGACTGTGCAGGAGGATTAGCCTGAGTAGTGAGCCCAAGGCTCTGGCAGTGCTGGGACAGAGGAGCTGGTGCACCCAGGGCCAGCACCTGGTGTTGCCTGAAGCCCGAGCCCATGTCGTCAGGCATGGGAGGGAGAGCATTCTCCTTGAGAGATCATCTGGTCCTCACACCCCCACGTCTTGGGGGTTTTTTGGACCCCATCTCCTTTTACTGCACATGTATCTACATGGTGAACCTCTAAGGAAAGCTCCCCCTTGTTCCCAGTGCACAGTACTACCTGCCCCTGCTGATTTTGGAGCACCCTGCTGAGGCTGGCCCTAGCAGCAGGCCACTGCTGCCGCTCGGTGTCCCACGTCTGGGCCGTGTTCCCTCTTGCTCTGTCTGAGCCCCGAAGACAGACATCCTGCCCCCAGCTGCACAGAAACTTGGGCTCTATCAGCATCCCTGTCCAGTGCCAGCACAGCCCTACCCGAGGGTCTTGTGCCAGAGCAGGGCTGAAGCCTGGGAGCAGTGTGAGGTCTTGGGTTTGGCTGTTGTTGCACAGAGCTGAACTGGAACAGGTGCATGGGAGCGTCCTGGGAGCCACAAGACAGTGTTGTGTGGCAGTGGCTCAGTCAGGGCTGTCACCATGGCCAGGGAACCCTCTCAGGGGGTGTGTGTGTGTGTGCTCCCAGAGTGCTTCTGAGACTGGAAGACAAGAAGCATTGTGCTCTTGGGACACCTTCAACCCCAGCTAATGGGGCTGAGCCCTCAACCTCTTTCCTGTGTGTTCCCAGGAGCACAAGGTGCTGCTGACAGGGACCCCCCTGCAGAACTCGGTAGAGGAGCTCTTCAGCCTCCTAAATTTTCTGGAGCCACAGCAGTTCCCCTCAGAGACGGCCTTCCTGGAGGAGTTTGGAGACCTGAAGACAGAGGAGCAGGTACCAAGGAATGACACCGGGTGACTTAGCACAGGCCACTGGGGCACCTGGTGACCAAACCAGGCATGCTTTCAGACACATGCTTCATGGAAGTGGGTAGGACTCCTCATACCAAGAGAAGCAAAGTTGTGACAGAGCCCCTGATGCTGCTCTGGGGAGAGGAGACCTGCCCCTGCAGTGGTCTGCTCCCAGCTGACTCCCTGCTGCCCTTGTATGCCTGGGTAGAACAACTCACCTGCCTCTCCTACCTGGTCTGTCCCTGAGACCAACAAGAGTGCATGGGGGGAATGGGGGAGGTCAGTAAGTCCATGTGTCAGTCACCCATGTCAGGTTCCCCTGGAGAGCCTTCCTCCAAAGCTCTCCTTGGGTGTGGGTCGTGGGAAGCTGCTTAGTTGCCTGGGCTGTCCCAATGCCTTTTGAATGAGGAAATTGCGCAAAGGCTGTCGTTCTCTGGGAGCAGGCACAGGAACATGAAGCAACCACCATCTCAGCTGCCATCCAAACTCTCAGCTCTCCTCCTGCATCAGACACCTAAGGCTGCTGGCAGCAGAGGCATGTGGAGTTCATAGCCTGGGACTGGTCATGCCTGCCCTAAGGACCACAGCCCCTGAAGCTGTCCTGGCTGGCTGCTGAGCAGCTGCTCCAGAGTCACCTGTAGTGGGTTTGCAGCGTGGAGAGGCTCCAGTCTTGCAGACCCCTCTGCTGGGCCCATGTACTTGCCATGCAGGGAGGGCAGTGGGTGTCTGCGCTTGCTCTGCAGGTGAAGAAGCTGCAGTCCATCCTGAAGCCCATGATGCTGCGACGGCTGAAGGATGATGTAGAGAAGAATCTGGCACCAAAGCAGGAGACCATCATTGAGGTGGAGCTGACCAATATCCAGAAGAAATACTACCGGGCCATCCTGGAGAAGAATTTCTCCTTCCTCTCCAAGGGTGCCAACCAGCACAATATGCCCAACCTCATCAATACCATGATGGAGCTTCGCAAGTGCTGCAATCACCCGTACCTCATCAATGGTGAGGGCTGTGCACAGGAATTGTGTGGGGGGACACAGAGGTATCACTGCAACATTTGCCGTTCACTCCCAACAGAACTTGCCCAGCTGGGGAGCCAGCTCAGGCCTTGTGCCATCTGCTGGTGGTGTAGCAGTGCTCTGCCCTGTTGCCTTCCCAGGCAGCCCAGCTCCCTCAAAGGGCTGCTTGCTGATGGGCACCCCAGGGTCTCCTGAGGCTCGCTGTGTTAGGGGGTGTTCTGACACAGAACCAACATCCCAACCTGACTTGTTCTGCCAAGAGCTGATGTGAGCCCTGAAGAAGTTTAGTCCCAGGAGTGGAGGGTCTGCAGGAGGTGTCTAGCCAGCCTCCCTAGCTCTGACTGCGTGGGTTCTGTTGCTCCTGCAGTCCCTTGCTGCTGCCCTGGGCAGCTGCACTGCCAGCCTTGCCAAGAGCTCACATCCCTTTTCACCTGGCAGGGGCAGAGGAGAAGATCCTGGAAGACTTCCGTAAAACACACTGCCCAGAGGCACCAGACTTCCAGCTGCAGGCGATGATCCAGGCAGCTGGGAAGCTGGTTCTCATTGATAAGCTCCTTCCCAAGCTGATCGCTGGTGGGCACAAGGTGCTGATCTTCTCGCAGATGGTGCGCTGCCTTGACATCCTGGAAGACTATCTCATCCAGAGACGGTTAGTACAGGCTCCAGCATTCACCACGGCTCTTCCACAGTACCTCCATGCACTGCACATGGAGTGGCCACGACACAGGCTGGGGATTTGGCCATTCCATGCCCACATACCACTGGATCCAAGTTACCATCTACTGCTAGTGGGTGTGGAGACCCCAGAGCTAAGCAGCTCAGACCTTTCATTTTGTGTAGTCTGGGGCTAGTCCTCAGAGTGATCAGGTGGAAGTAGATCCTTCTTTGGTCCTGCTTCCCATGAGCCCATATCCATGCATGGGGTTGTGACGATTTTGTCATCATAAGAGGCACAACTTTTGGGAACAACCACAGTGCACACAGGCTGATGTGGCCTAGACCTCCGCCTGGGCACAGGTCTTGCCAGTACGTCCTGGCTGGTGTGCCCACACAGCCTGGGAGAAGAAGCAGAAGGGGATTTGAAAGCCACAGCCTCTTCAGGCTCTGCTGTGATTCTGCTCTAACCTCTCCCCCTCTTGAGCAGGTACACCTATGAGCGCATCGACGGGCGGGTGCGCGGCAACCTGCGCCAGGCTGCCATCGACCGCTTCTGCAAGCCCGACTCGGATCGCTTTGTCTTTCTGCTGTGCACACGGGCAGGAGGGCTGGGCATCAACCTGACCGCTGCCGACACCTGCATCATCTTCGATTCCGACTGGAACCCACAGAATGACCTGCAGGTAATGGGCTGGGCAGGGCCAGGCTGTCAGGAGGTCCTGAGGCACAGCTCCTATCACTTGTGTCAGGCAGAGAGAACAGGGCAGCAGCACCAGCTGTACTGGGCACGAGGTGTTGTGCCAGGATAGCTGGCAGGAATGTGGACAGAGGGAATAGGACATGGGGGAGATCACAGTGTGGTTTTGAAAGCACAGACAGGCCACAGAGCAGGTAACACTGTGTCCATACGTGGTTTTGGAGTGGGTGCAGTGCTGTGTGCCACATCTGCAGAGAGCCAAGGCCTGAGCCCTGTGTCCTTGCCTGAGGGTGCTGGGATCTCCCATTCCTGCTGTGGCTGTGCAGGCTGTGCCAGAGCCCTGCCAGGTCAGCCATAGGCAGGGAGTGAGGGTGCTGTGGTGGGTGGGAGGTAACTGTGGGTCAGGTCAGTGAGTGTAGATGCTGATGCGGGGTGCTGCAAGCCACACAGTCCTCATCCAGCTGGGCTCCCTGCACTGACACTGCCCTCTGCACCGACAGGCTCAAGCTCGCTGCCACCGGATCGGGCAAAGCAAGGCCGTGAAGGTCTATCGCCTCATCACCAGGAACTCCTACGAGCGGGAGATGTTTGACAAGGCCAGCCTGAAGCTGGGCCTGGATAAAGCTGTGCTGCAGGACATTAATCGCAAGGGCAGCACCAATGGGGTAGGTTGGCTGCTGGAGCGGGGCCAGGTGGGACCTTCTGCAGGACATCTCTCCTGCTCCCTCTGCAAGTCACTGCCAGGTCAGAGCAGGGACTGGGCAGGCTTTGGGGAGGGAAAGCCCAGTCCCACACATTCACACTGCTGCTCTTTGGCCTGCCAAGCTGTTCCTGCACTGCCCTGAGGACAGGGCACGTGTAATGCTGTGTCCGGGATGCCATGGGCTGAAATTCCTGACAGTCCCTCAGGAAGAGTTTTGAAGTGACCTCTTTGCTTTAGCAGCAGCAAATCTGGGTTGGCTTGGGGCCCTTTCTCCTGGAGAAGAGAGAGGAGCCTTCTCTTGTTGTGCAGTGGTCATGGTGGCTGGCCAGGTTGGTGATGCCCCTGTGCTTTGGGCAGGTTCAACAGCTCTCCAAGATGGAGGTGGAGGACCTGCTGCGGAAGGGTGCCTACGGCGCACTCATGGATGAGGAGGACGAGGGGTCAAAGTTCTGTGAGGAAGACATTGATCAGATCCTCCAGCGCAGGACACAGACCATCACGATCCAGTCTGAAGGGAAGGGCTCCACATTTGCAAAGGTGTGCTGTGCTCCACTTGGAGGAAAGGGGGATTTTCTTTGGGAGTGGAGGAAGGGGAACATGCAGGGCAGTAGTGGTCAGCCAACCTCCTACCTGTGTATGGAAACATGTCCACATGGAGGCCAAGCTCTGCTGTCCCACTGTGCCCAGGAGTGAGACCTTGCTGGGGCACTGCAGCTGGTGTGGTCTCTTGTCTCTCTGGTGGTCAGCAGAGCATTGAGGAGGGGCCACCAGCCTGGTAGGTGATGAGAGGCTGCCTAGGGTGGTTCAGCCATGAGGTCTGGCTCTGCACAGGGACCCTCGGATGGTGGCAGGACCCAGCTGCTGGGTTGCACATGGCCCAAAGCCAGGTGCTGCTGTGCCATGGAAGCTGAGTGCTATGGGGCCTGACAAAACCCCCAGCTAAAGCCTGAGGAGCCAGCTCTGTGCTATGCTCTGGCTGATGCCTGCTGGGGCTACTAAGGGCCATCTGTCCCTCCTCCTCTTGCACAGCCCAGGCTCCATTTACAATGGGTCAGGCATGACTGCAGAACAGAGGGGTTCAGCTCCCTTAGGCAAACCAAGAACCCTCTGGCACGTATCAGCTTAGGGTGTAACATCCCACAGCAGCAAGACCGTGCACTCAGACAGGCATGTGGAGGATCTCTGTGTGGGAGAAAGCACACCTGGATGATGGGTTGCACCCTGTTGACTCCTCTTCTTTCTCTCCTAGGCCAGCTTTGTAGCATCAGGAAACAGAACTGACATTTCCTTAGATGACCCCAACTTCTGGCAGAAGTGGGCCAAGATAGCAGAGCTCGATACAGATGCCAAGAATGAAAAGGTAGGATGCAGTTTGTGGCCCATGTGCCCTACAACTGATCTGACACCATGTGGCCTGGTGTCCAAGTGAGAGCTGCATGCTTCCTCTGGGCTCCTGAAGAGGTTTGTGTTGGGCATCAAGAATTACTGCAAGGGAAGACTGAATGCTGGCTAAAGGCCTGATTTATTTAGCCACATGTTGGTCTATGTGTACCTTTCAGGGTACTCAGTCTGTGCTCCCAGCTGCTCCCAACAATCCCACCCTCTGCTTGAGAGCATTGTCCAAATGCTCCTTGAGCTCTGGCAGCCTTGAGGCTGTCCCCATTCCCTGGGGAGCCTGTTAAGTACCTGTGACGATCCTCTAATACAAGCAGGGGTCGTGATTAGGGATCTCAGAGCAACATCAGTTTACTCTCAACAGCAGTGCACTTTTATTGAGTGCGATAGAGGGAAGGAAAGGATATAAAGGATAGAGAGAGAAAGAGGGGGAGTGGAATATAGCTACCAACAAAGAGACGAATCCTCGTGGTCCTCGGTGGTCCTCGGCCAATGGATTGTCTTCATCCATCGGGGAGATCGTGAAGTCTGTGTCCTTTAGGGTTTTATAGTATTTTTCAAAGCGGGCGGCACCTGGCCAAAAAGGTGGGGGATCAAAAAGGTGGGGGATCGGTCTGCTGAGGGAACAAATGCAGGACAGGCCGGGACAGGTACAGAACAGCTCCAATTCTGTAAGCACAGCCAGTGTGGTACGGCCAGTCCAGTTCTGCAGCTCTATAGCAAACACGGCTAGTAGCCAGTCCGCCGTGACATGTCCGTTGTTCCTGCACGGATTGCCATGGGACCAGTTGAACACACGCCTGCAGGCGAAACTTGGCAGACATCCCACCTCAGCTGGGCCCAAAAGCCCCCTGTTCTTTGGGGTCTCAGTCTCTGCCCTTGACGTCGGTCGTGAGGCAGATGAGGGATCTTCGGACCGTCTCTTACACCACCCCGTGACTCACGATTGTCGTCAGGAGAGCTCCATCTGCACGGTTCTGTAGCGTTGTTGCAAAGTCTTTAGGACTCGTCAGTGTTGGTAGCATATCCCTAAAAACAGAGACAGAAAATCAGAGAGAGGGAAAGTGGGAAAAAGATAAGGAAAAGAAACAAGAAAAAGAAATAAGAAACAATAATATGATTAAAACAATTTTCAATATTAATTAAAACAAATCATCTCAAATAATCAAAATAAATCATAAAAAATTGTCACAAAAAGTTATAATACACGAACAATTTAAATTACAATACAATACAAATAAGCAATTCTAGTTAATTTCCTGTCGTAAGGGCTAATTTCTTATTTTACTGCTTGTTTAGTTTGTAAATCCTGATGAAGCAACAATTGCTTTACCAAAGTAAGGTTCATTCCAATGGAGGTAGGCAGTAGTTTGTGAGTCAGTGTATAATTGGATTGTAAAAGGTGATAAAAAACAACTGAAGCTAAATAGGAGAAATCACATCCTGTAGTCTTGCTAAAATTACAAACACAAAAATTTGAATGATTTTTAGTATTCACTACTACATTTTCTACAAATACAATATCACAAACAGTTCCCAAACAATACAAAATTCTAAATTAACAGTTTGCCATTTCTCACTGATTTGACGGTCCCATTCCCTGTGCTCAAAAGGATAGAGAATAGCTCCATCATGATTCAATCCTAATATAATGATAGGAAATATTGAATAATGGGGTTGTAGGTCCACCAGGATTGGAATTCTTCTTCAAAATCAGTAACACTGTCCCAAATTATTTTCCAAATTTCAATTTAAAAAAAAGCCTTCTTTTGCATAACACTAAATGTGTCAATTATCAATTTATAATCATTCACATTTACTTTCTCCCAATTTAGTAATATGTTTGATAACAGCCACTGATGGGTTCTAGAGGTCAGTAAGGACAACTGCAGTGGTTGTTGTAATTTGGTCAATTCTCTAGTTGCAACAACTAATTTATTACTTAGTACTTCTAAGTCAATACTATTTAAAATTTCCAATCCTGTGAAATATTTCACTAGTTTTATCATGGTTTATGTGGTCATTATGTCCCTTGGAGTTCTCCTGTGAAAAGTAAACACAACAGAGTCTGCCAGCAAGAGGCAGAAAATTAGAATGATGGAATTATCCAGGCCAAAAAGGAAGCCACACAGCATAGGAATTGGTGTAAATGCAAACAAGAAAAGTATTCTGTGCCTCACGCTGGAAAAGACTCCAAACAACTATTAGACCATGCAGGCCACAGCTCTGCACTTCCACCGCCCCCCTCTCGCTTGGCAGAAGCATCAGTAAAACAAAAATTTGCTGCCAGCTCAGGGGGAGGGGGGGGGTTACTTTAATAACTGAGGCAGGTTTGTCTTGGCTGCTATCCAAGTTTTCACCGGTAGATAAATGAGATTGAGAAGCTGACACTGACGGCAAAGAGAGGGTCAAACCGGTAGAACCAGTTTGGTTGCTGGGGTTTCCAAGGAATCTATCCAGCCTCTCTACAGGACTTAAAATATTTACTGCAGGTTTGGGTGATTCTGGAAGCAGGCAGCTTTGTGGACGCTTTCCAAAAGTTGGTCGGGGGTACTAACTATAATCCCCCGGCCCAAAAAGCTGCGCACTGTGTCAGGGACCACGTGTAAACTAGTTTTGGTTTTGAGAGAGAATTTGCTTTGGCTCACTGTCCAGATTCTGGGAGAGGAGGGGTGCACTGAGTTGGACTGATGAAATCTGTTTTCGATAGTGCCAATTCAGTAACAGTGTCAAAATCTTCTGTTTTTACTAGGACTCTCAAACAAGGGCAGCAGTTTTCCCCACGATTTTTTACTAGTTCTTTCTGGGGGTATATTTGAAAAGTTTCTCTTTCCTCTATTTCTTCTGGGGAATCTGCATTTTTTGAATTCTTAGAACATTCATCTCTCAAGGCAGTCCATAGCAACTGATTTTCATCTCGGAACAAAAAGTTTTCATTCTTTTGATCATCCAACTGTTTTTGCAAAATTTCCACTAAGTTTTGAAGGGCGTCTATAGTTGTTTTCTCTTGATTACACCACTTAAGACGGTTTTCTATAGCGGCTGTAAGGCAAGCTCCCAGAACTGAGCAGAGTATGGTTTTATTCCTGCCCAGTTTAAATTTTGTCTCATGTTGTAAAAAACATACTCTATCAATCACACTCTCCAAATTAAACCAGTTATTCTGATCCAATTCTGCACCTTCAGGAGAGGGTCTGGCATTATGTTCTGCTAGCAGAGCATAAAATGCAGTTTTGTTTGTTGCAGTCATTTTGTGGAGGGATCAACAAACCACTCCAGAGAGGAAAAACTTAAAGTTACACACACACAGAGAGCTCTACTGTGTCTCCCTTCTCATCCCATTGTGGGTGAAGAGACCAAATCTGCTTGGGAGGTACTCCTTTGTTACTAATGGTTGTCTCTTCACCTACACCAAGCAGTCTACACAAAACAGTTGAAGAGACACACACAAAACAGTCCCGCCTTTTGCACGAAGAGATCTTTTGTGGAATCCTGAGGACAGAGCCCTCAACCTGCAACCCCTCTGTCTGCCAGGATCCTGTCCCTGACGCCAGTTAATGTCACGATCGCTAATACAAGCGGGGGGGGNGTGCTGCAGGATAGGCCAGAACAGGTACAGAACGGGGCCAATTCTGTAGGAAGCACAGCCCGTGCGGTGCAGCCAGTCCACCATGACACGTCCATTGTTCCCGCACGGGTTGCCATGGGAATGCATACCAGGTTTGGGTCCAGCAAACACACCTTGCAGGCAATGCTTGGCAGACATCCCACCCCAGCCAGGCCAGAAAACTCCTGTGATGGGGGTTTAGAATTTTCAGTCTCTGTCCTTGGGGTCTCTGATCTCGACGACGGTCGTGAAGCGAAATGAGGGTTCTTTGGACTGTCTCTTACAGTACCTGACCACCCTTCAAGGGGAAGAACCTTTTCCTGATGCAGCTCCAGTCATTCCTGTGGGTCCTGTCCCTGGTCACAGAGAGCAGAGAATGGAGCTGCTGCCCCTCTGCTACCTCTCATGAGAGCAGACTGGTGCCTCTGCCTGTCAGGAGGCAGGAGAAACAGATGGGGTCCCAATGCTCTGCTGGCCCTGCTGAGGTGATGGGCTTGGCTGCAGCTCAGGTCTCTCTTCCCAGCTCCTCCATCAGGCACAGGGTGCTGCCACTGGCTCCAGTGTGGCCCCGAGGCTGCTGTAATTTCAGCTAAGGCAGCAGTGCTGTAAGAGGTGGTTTTAGACAGCAGCAGGAGGGAGGCCCTGCAGCTCTGCAGAGCTCACTGCTCAGGCTGGAGCAATGGGAGAGTGTGTGTGTGTGTGTGTGTGTCTGTGAGTGTGTGTGTGTTTGTATGTCCTGTGTGCCTGAAATCCAGGCCGATTTACATGGCATTAATTCGTCCAACAGGTTGGGGTAAGGAGAGGGGGCAGGTACATGCTATTTAATTTCATATTGCTTCCTTCTGCACCTTATTGGAGGTTGCCTTTCCTGTTCCAGCCCACCTGTCCCCCTGACACAGAGATTACACTGCCTTCAGCACAGCACTTGGCACAGGCAGTGCAGAGAGGGCCAGGAGTGACTCAGAGCTGAGTCAGCTGCTGGCAGTCAGCAGTTTGGACACGGAGGGGCTGATTTTCAGCCTGTCATCAGTCAGGCAGAAATTTGTGCTGGCCAGGAGTTGTCACTTGTGCAGACAGAACTACACACAGGTAACTTAAAGCGGGTTTCCTAGTGGGAAGGTGATGGTCAGCCAGAGGACTGGCAAGCCAGGAGCCAGAGGCTGAGCAGAACCTGGGTGACAGGGGCCAGAAGAGCACATATCAGTGTTTCTGCCTGTACCTGAGAATGCTCTCTGCTCTGTCACAGGAGAGCCTGGTCATCGACAGACCGCGGGTGCGGAAGCAAACCAAACACTACAACTCCTTTGAGGAGGATGAGCTGATGGAGTTCTCTGAGCTGGACAGTGACTCGGATGAGCGACCCACACGTTCGCGGCGCTTTAACGAGAAGACGCGGAGGTACCTGCGGGCTGAGTGCTTCCGTGTGGAGAAAAACCTGCTCATATTTGGGTGAGTCTCACCCCTGTGAGAGCGCAGCCACAGCCTCCAGCTGCCCCAGTGCCCATGTGGGCCACTGACTGCACCAGCCACTTCCTGTCTGTCCTGCTTGCTGTGTTGCCTCCTTCCAGCAGTGACCTCCCTGATGGGACATTCTGCGCGAATGTTTGGGATGGAAGAAGAGTTTAGGTGGACAAAGCATGAGCTGGCAGTTGGCAGTTTCAGAGTCTGCTCCTGCCTCTGCCCCATTCAGTCCTGCAAACGTCTCTCCCTCTCTGCTCCTGTATTGTGTGGGCAAAACATCCCTATCTAGGGGATTTGGCAGAGCTGTGCCCCCCACAGGAGATCCTGGAGAGAGGTGCAAGGTCTCTAGTTAGCCAGGAGTGTTTATTCTGTGTTCCTGCTGTTTCAGTTGGGGACGCTGGAAAGATATCCTGACCCATGGGCGGTTCAAGTGGCACCTGAATGAGAAGGACATGGAGATGATTTGTCGGGCCTTGCTGGTCTATTGCGTCAAACACTACAAGGGGGATGAGAAGATCAAGAGTTTTATCTGGGATCTCATCACACCGACAAAGGATGGCCAGAATCAGGCTCTGCAGAATCACTCAGGTATTGCGTGTTCTCTCTGCCATTGCATCTGTACCCATTGCCCTGGGCCAGCCTGCGGGACTGAGGCTGCAAAATTCAAATCACAGCTGAAACAGTCTGCAAGTGTTTGTGCTTCAGCACTGCAATTCTCTCTGCACAGAGAAAGGGGCTTCCATGGAGCTGACCTCCACACTGACCCTCAGAGCCAGCAGCAGGGGCTGGCTGAGTGAGGGAGACTGTTTTCTGGCTGTCAGTGCAGAGTGAGCCTTGTGGTGGGAGCAGAAGTGCTGCTAAGTCTTCTCTGGCCTGTGAATACCATTGTGGTTCCCCTGTGCAGGGAGATGCTGGGCAGTGAGCTTGTGAGCACCAGTGACCGTATGAACATGTTGGGCGTGACAGGAATGAGGGTGCTGATTGCACTCAGGGCATGGACACACCTCAGGGTGCTCTTCAGGGCCTCACAGGGCGCAGCATGGACGTGGTGCAGGACCCTGCCTGTGCCTCTGGGCTGCATGGGCAGTTGCACCAGCGAAAGCTGAGCGTCCATCTCACACCAAGGTTGTGGATTTGATCCCCATATGGGCCAGTCACTTAAGAGCTGGACTCAGTGATCCTTGTGGGTCCCTTCCAACTCAGAATATTCTGTGATTTTGCTTCCCCTCATCATGATGCTTGTCCCAGACCTACTGGTCTGCAGTGCCTGCCCTGATGTGTGGAGGTGCAGTGTCGATTTGTCCTGAGACTTATGCAATGCATAGTGCTCCCTAGGTGATGCTGTCTTCTCTCACTCTCTGTAGCAGTACCCTTGTCCTGGGCCTGGCTGTGCTCTCTCTACTCAGAGGCAGTGTGTCTGAATTTCATTGTGTCAGGTGTCAGATCTGTAATTGCATCTATTGGCTAGAGGTGTCTGTATTCTGTTGTGTAGAAGTTCCCAGTGTATCCTCAGCTTCAGACAGGTCACCCAGAGGCTTCCCAGCCTTGCTCTCCCTCTGGCTCTAGCTCTGCCTCATTGATGGACACTGCAGATTGGCCTCCCCGTCTGCAGCACAGTGGCTGCTCTATGTAGGCTCCCCTGGGGCGGGGGCAGCCATAGAGCCCACCTTGTGAGTGAGCCATGGGGCCTTTGTCTTCATCTGTGAGCACAGGGTGGCTGCTGGCTCCCTGGATCTGGGCTTGTGGCCTGGGACACGTGGTTACTGCTGCTGTTCCAGAGGGCTCTGGCTGACCTTGCAGCACAGTGCCTGCATCCTGTGGCTCTCAGGACAGATGAGTGGGGCTGGGGGAGGCCACAGTGTCCCTTAGGGAGTCAGAGCCCAGCAGCCATATGCTGCTTGTTCTGTACTTGTGATCTGTGGCACAGGGTGAGCAGTGAGGGGCCTGGAACTCTCCAGACTGCTTTTGACATCAGGGAGCTGGGCTGAAACCTGGGACTTCTGTTCACAGATGGGGAGCACAGGGGAGGCTGTTCTGGAGTGGTGATGCTGCTGAGCACCAAGTGTATCGTAGGTGGTATCCAACATCATAATTTCCTTCTGCTTGGAAGTGTCCAACTAGCTTTTGCAGCGTGAGGTCGAAGGATGTGGCTTTTGGTGGCTGCCTTAAGTTATTCCAGTCACCTTCTGCAGAGGGAGTCACTTGGACAGTGCTGCGTCCTGCTCTTGCCACACAGCCCTGCTCTGAGAGCAGCTGGGAGTGGGCTTGAGAGTTCTGCTGTGGGGAGCAGAAAAGAGTCAGAAACAAATCAGCTGGTATGAGTGGGCTTGATTTAGATAACGCCCAGTAACAAACAAGCCATGGTTTCAGCAGAGGGTCAGGATTGCTTTAGTGCAAGAGCAATGAATATTGACCAGCAAAGTGGCCAGGAGCTTCTCCATCAGCTCTTTAGAATGGCTTTTCCCACCTGTGAAACCTGTGTTGTCTGGGCCAGAGGAGCCATGACATCTCAGCCTGATGTCAGGAGCTGGAGAAGAGCAGAAGCAGAACACTGCAGTGCAGAGCAGTGCTCCTTCCTCAGTCAGGAAATCCTTCAGCAGTAACTGCTATGGCTCCCCAGGCAGCCTCAGGTACCTCTCATGTCTGCAGAGAGCTGACTGGGCAAGTCATGCCCCATCCCTGACATGTAGAAAGGAACAGCAACCTTCAGCCCTTGCTAGGGCATCCTGGAGCTCTTCTCAATCCCACATCCATGTGATCACAAGGGATGAGCACAGCACCCAGACAGTCCAACTCAGAGCTCTGCTCTGAGCCAGCACCATCCTGCCTTTCATCCTGTTACAGGCCAAGCTGCTGAGGAAGCAGCGTTTGCCCAGAATTCATCAGGCCAGTTTAGTGCTGGGGACAGGAGGCCTGGTGCTTATTGCAGGCCTCCAGCAGCCAGCTGGACAGCCCTTGTCCTGCCATGCAGCTGCAGACTTTATCCAGGAGTTGATGACATGGTGACACTCTCTCTTCTTCACTGGTGTCACAAGAACAGACAGATGGGATGGAACTGCTCAGGCATCCTTTCCTCTTCTCCCCTTCATGTTTGCAGTTCCTACCTCAAGAGCAGCTGCCCAGGGAGGCAGCATATCCCTCTCTGGAGATTCCAAACAACAGTGACCCCACTAGGAGTTGTTTCCATGTTCTGCTGTGAACTCACACCTTATTTCAAGGCTGAAATGTGTTCAATTTTCATGTCCAGCCATTGGATCTTATTTTATCTTTGTCAGGCAGATGGGACCACATTCCCTTTCCCATTGGTACCTTAGCCCCCTTGCAGTGATCCAGTTCCCCCCAGCCCTGCTCCAGATGTATGGTATAAGAAACAGCCCTTACAGATCAGATCAGCAGGTCTTCTATTCTTTGATCATTTGGGAGCTTCTTGTTTGAGCTCTTGTCCCAAATAACTGTCCCCATAGAGTGACCTTCAGAGGTGGCTGTAGTGTCTAAGTCTCCACGGGCTATGCCCAGAACCAAAGTCCCTTCCATGCTTCATCCCTTCTGTGTGACATTTTTACACATCGAGGGGCTGTGTTATCATTTGGGCTCAGCATTGCCCAAATGATAACATGCTGTGAGAACACATAGCAGTTCAGTTTCTGTGGTGATCCCCAAGTTTTTTACAGAGATGGACTCTCCCATGCTCTATGTTTGCCCTGTGTACTTCCTCTTCTTGGCTCTTGAGGCTGCAGCTGGGAGCTCTGCACGGGCTCCTCCAGCTCCTGGCTCTGCTGCCCCACCTGGCCTCCAGTGCCAGAGCTGCCTGGTGGCAGTGCCGGGCCGTGCCCGTGGTGCCTGTGTTGCTCACTGGCTGCCACTGGCTGTTACAGGCTTGTCAGCACCGGTGCCCAGAGGCAGGAAGGGGAAGAAGACAAAGAACCAGATGCTACTTCCTGAGATAAAGAACGCAGACTGGCTCGCCACCTGCAACCCCGAGGTGGTACTCCATGATGACAGCTACAAGAAGCACCTCAAACAACACTGCAACAAGTGAGTCATAGAATCATGGAGTGGTTTGGGTTGGGAGGAGCCTAAAGGAACATCTTGCTATGTTACTCTGACCAAGGGCAGGGATATATTCCATAATCCCAAGCTCCAAGCACTGTCCAACCTGTCCTTGAACAGTTCCAGGGATGAGGCAGCCACAGCTTCTCTGGCAACCTGTGCCAGGGCCTCCACACCCTCAGAGTGAAGTATTTCTTCCTAACATCTAATCTAAATCTCTCCTCTTTTAGTTTAAAACCGTTCCCCCTTACAGGAACCCACATTGGCTCATGAAGACAGTGGGCTGAGGGCCTTTAGTGTTGGGAGGGAGCTGTGAAGGGCTCACAGACCACAAAGGATCACCATACTCCCACTGCTGGGCCACCCTCATTCCCCTGCAGCTCATGGAAGCCATGTCCTTAGCAGTGACCCTCTGGCCAGTAGGTCACAGGGCTGGGCAGTATGGCATGACTGCAGTGTCACTGCCCATCCTGCTTTACAGAAGTGGGTCCTTCCCTGTGGGAAAACATGGTGTCGGGCAGGTTTTGCTGGCCTTGCTGACCTCTCTGTCGCCCGGGACAGGGTTCTGCTGCGGGTGCGAATGCTCTACTACCTGAAGGCTGAAGTGCTGGGGGAGGCTGCGGATAAAGCCTTTGAGGGGACCCCTGCCAGGTAGGGACCTTACAGTGAACCCCTGCAAGGCTTCTCGGGCTTGAGTGCTGCCGCAGATATCTGACCCAACCACATCTGAGCTCTCTGCAGCTCCAGATAAATCAGGCCCCAGGTCTTCCTCTGGCAAAACTTCATCCTCAGGCAGCCACCCTGCCTGTGCAGAGACTGCAGCTGTGGCAGCCCTGCTGAGGCAGCTCTGATACTGCAGCAGCAGCCTGAGGTGGTGGGGAGTTACAGGGATGCCCTGCAGGAAAATGGTTCTGTGTGCTGCTTGACAAATGGGCCCTTATCCAAAGTGGGAGTCCACAGAGACTGCTCCCAGTCTCAGGGCCAGGCCTCAGAGCAGAGTATGCCCCATGGCTGTGGCCTGCAGTCTATCCCAGCACTGGGAACAGTGGGGCCCACAGGCTCTGTAATGGCACTTGAGCCTGCAGCCTGCCAGCTCCTGACCTTTCTGCAAAGACTCAGCCCTCAGTGCTTCTCAGAGAAGCGTGATATGCTGAGCTTAAAAGCTTGGTTTCCCCAAGCAGGGGCCTTCCCCAGCACAGCTCCATCAGCAGCAGTGTATGTGGGGAGACACCATTCTTTTGGGCTTGGTAGGTCTGAAGTGTTTTACCCTTAGAGATGCTGTTCAGGTGCTGTTCATGGGATCTTCAGTCCTCTGGTGTTGCTTGGGTGGGAGGGGAGAGGGGCTGGGGGCACCCACTGCCCTGGAGAAAGAGGAGCAGGAGGGCAGCAGGTTGTGGTGGAACCAAGGCTCCAGCTCTTTGACCCCAGGGAGATGAGTACCCATGTCATGGCGGGGCCCTAGGCCAGTGTTCATTAGCTGTCCCCAAGTCAGCGAGCGGTGGGTGGCTCCTGCCTCTCCTTGTCCCTTCTGAGCAGTGCCCAGTGCCCTTAGTGTCTGGTGAGGCTGGGAGAGGGGTGTTCATACCATGTGTGCCACAGGGAGCTGGATGTGCTGCTGCCAGACATTGACTACGTGGAGATCCCAGTGGACTGGTGGAATGCCGAAGCCGATAAATCCCTGCTCATTGGTGTCTTCAAGCACGGTGTGTAACCCGGCTGTCTGGTGGGTGCTGGTGTGTGAGGGAATGAGTACCTCTGCTACTGGAGGGGATGTCATGTCAGTGCCAGGGCCAGAGCTGTGGCCGTGCTCCACAGCCACACAGGGCCAGGACAGCTCTCCCTAGGTGCCAGCAGCATGTTTGGGTGGGGAACAGGCACGCCATGATGCCCAGGGTGGCCATGCCAGATCTCACGGTAGGCTCTGGTTTGCCAGGAGCAGTGTGCAGTTGCTGTATGAGGGCGAGGAGAAAGCCACAGATCTTTTCTTGACCTCAGTCATGGAGTCCCAGTGTGGTTTCCAGGAGACACAGGGCTGTTCACCCCAGCTGCACCCTTCATGATGGCTGTGCTGTGGGAAGGCTGACCTTCCCCTTTACCTGCTGCCCAGGGCCTGCAGAGCCATTAGCAGCTTTTGAGAAAGTGTTGTGAATTTCTCGGGGTGAGAGTTGCTCTCATGGCAGCACAGAGGGAGTGGGAGCCACGTGGGGAGCTGTGTCCCAGGAGCAGGAGGTTTTTGTGAACCAGGCTCAGGCCTTGCTCTGTGCTGTCTGTCTGTCCTGATGGCGTGGCAGGTTATGAGCGGTACAACGCCATGCGGGCGGACCCAGCGCTGTGTTTCCTGGAGAAGGTGGGCATGCCAGATGAGAAACTGCTCTCTGCCGAGCAGGGCGTCAGCGACGGGGCACAGGATGCTGCTGAAAGGTGGGCAGGGGATGGAGCCAAGCTCTCACAGCAGCCTGGCACACTCCTGGGGCAGTGCGATGGAGGGAGGGAGCAGGCTGTGCTTCTGAGCATAGAGGGGAGGGCAGAAGGGAGATGGTCCCCAGCATGAGGTGGAGGGATGGCATGAGGGCCAATTCTTTGCTTCTTGGTGCTGAGAACTGGCACAGCCACAGGAGCTGTACTGCCACTACCAGGGACTGTTCACTCTCTCACCTAGGGGCAGTGTGGAAAAAGAAGAGAGCAGTGGAGAAAAGCTGGAGGGACTGTCAAAACAGGAGGTGAGTGGGACGCACAGTGTTAGATACACATCTGATGCTGCCAGCCTGCAGTGCGGTGCAGGCTTGGTGCCATCAGCTCTGCTGCAGGGCAGTAGGGAGCTAGCAGGGCTGGTCTGCCCTGTCTGTGCCCCATCTTGTGTGCATTGCCTCTGCTCCCTGGAGCACAGCTTCTGCTGTGCTTCTCTGTGTTACCTGTGGACCTGAGCGGCATCTTCCTTGTGGGGAGCTGAGGGGTATTGAGGGCTGGAGATGCCCAGGAATGCTGGTTCTCAGTCTCGCTTCAGGAGCCACGTGGGGCCCTGGCAGAGGAGTCACGGATGTTCCAAAAGAAATGGCCTTAGGGGAGAGGAAGATCAGGGAATGAGGCAGCACAGGAGAGTGCAGGGGTTGTTCAAACAGTGGAGGCAGTCACACTGCTACTGTCGTGAGCAGTGGCACTACAGCCACAGCCTCTGTCACTGTGGTGATCCTTTCCTCCAGGCCCAAAATGGCCTCTCTCAGCTGTCACCTCTGATCCTGTGTGCTGAGCACAGCCAGCATCTGCAGCCCAAGGGCATTGGACACACAGCGCTGCCCATCCCACCACCCTGCACCCTGCCAAGGATGGGTGGGCTGGGGGTGCAGGGGGTTCTCTGTGGGGTTGAGCCCTCTCTGATCGTTTCCTTTTGCAGGACATCGTGGCTGCTGGGGTGGGTGAAGCCAGTGAGAAGCGGGACGAGCCAGCGGCAGGTGAGGCCATGTCTCCTGCAGTGTGGTCCATGGCTTCCCAGGGTTTGATGTGGCACAGCCAAGCCTGGGTGCTACCCCAGGCACTGCTTGGTGGGAGGAACACATTGCATGCTGCTCTGTGTTAGTGGGTGAGGCAACTCAACCTGGGCAAGGGGCCCACATGCACAGACTCACAGGTGACCCACGGATGGGCCCTGTGGCAGGGCAGACAGGATTCTGAGTGATTCCAGCCAAAGTTACCCAGGGTGACTGGAAGCCATTAGCCTGCTCTTATCCATGCATTTGCCTGCATGAGGTGAGCATGTGAGGTCTCTGCAGCGGGCAGTGATGGCACATGCCATGGGGTGGCTGGCCCCACTGCTGCACAGGGAGCTGCAGTCTTCTCCCATGCATGGTCTGGCCTGGAGCCATCATTCCTACTCTGATCTCAGCTTCTGGACTCTCTCTGAAGAAAGCTAAGACATGGTGAGGCTGTGAGCCAGCAGACCCAGGGATGGTCACATGGCCCCCTACTCATGATGGTGATCGCTGATGCTCCCCATGGGAGGCAGAAGGTGGGAGGAAGCTCCTGAAGCTCGCCAGAGGATGTGGGAACCTGTGGCTTTGCGTGTGTGCTAAATACTAATGTCCTTGCTGATGTTTGAAGCCCAGGATGGCTCTGACTCAGACAGATCCTGCTGGCCTGTCTCCTCTGCTCTCACGGCCAGACTGCGGCGACTCGTCACTGTCTACCAGCGCTGCAACCGCAAGGAGCTACCTCCCCGCACCGAGATGCTTGTGCCCGGTAACCATGGCTACTGGCTGCAGGATGAGATGTTCCGGAGAGCCTCGGAGATGGACTTGGTGAACAAAGAAATGCAGAAAAGGTAATGCAGCAGAGAAGCCTGTACAAAGCTGATTTACCTCACTTGAATTCCTTGGCCCCCAGAACTGTCCCAGGTAAATGTCACCAGAGCTGTCTGTGCTGCTAGCTGTGGAGGGCATGGAGTCACATGGGTCCTTGCTGGGCAGGGAACATGCTCTGAGCCATGGGAGCCTTGCTGCTCCAGCAGCCAGCCCAGCCAGGGAGCAGCCTCCACTGCAAACTGGAGTTCGTGGGTAGCACTGGTGACACTGAAAGGAAGTGAGGGAACAACTCTTCAGGGTCAAATCCAGTGTCTGCTGGGCCATGGGACAGCCTCAGCAGAGGAGAATTGTGTCCTTGGGACACACTGTGGATGAGGGTGACAGGTGAGCACGGTCACAGCCCTTGAGCAGTGCCCTTCCAACCCTTGTGGCTCTCACACCACCGGCTTTGCCCCCTGCTCATGCCCTCTGGAGCCCGGTGGTGACATCCTGGTTGCGCTGTGCTCCCATTTCATTTGTGTCCCAGTAAGTGGGAGGGGATTGGGACTGTCCCAGCACCCTGAGTGGCTGTCTGCAGTCGTTGGGAACGTGTGCACAGAGTGATGCTGCTGCTGTTGCTGCCAGTCTCCCGTGCCACCCTGGGACTGGGACTCTCTGTGGTCACCAGCCCTCAATGGTTTTGCCTCCTGTAAACCTGTCCCTGCAACAGGACACCACGTAACCACATGGTATGGTATGTATGCTGCCTTGTGCTCTCTTCTTGGCCTCCTTGTGTAGAAGCTGCTCCAGCCCACCTTCCCTTTCCTCCTTTTCCAGACTTCTTTCACCCTCTTCGACGTGGGGGCATCAATGGTTGTGCTGTGGACATCACAGCAGCCTGGTATCTCCTGCTCCTTAATTCTCTGGGCTTTTTGTTGGGGAGATTGCCTTACAGGAATTTTCCAGTAGCCTTTAATTTGAGGCCTTTTGACAAATTCACCATTGAACTCCTTGATTTGGATCATTAATATATTTATTAACTTTCTTATTTTTCTCATTTTTTTAAATGAAACATGTAACATTTTTTTAAATGAAACATGATTGCAGCCCCTGGCAACAGGGGTGGCAATGCTGGCCCAGGTGTACTTTGGGCAGGTGGAGAGTGCTGTGGGTGTTGTCACCCTGTCTACTTTCCTTTGACATGTCTCAGCTGCTTGCTGGTGCTGGCTCAGAGCTGCAATTCAGAGGATTTGACCGGAAGCTTTCTTCAGGCCTCAGTGCTCCCCTTTTTCTGCCCTTGCCCTGCTGTGTGCACCCAGGTCTGTTCTCTCTGGCTGTTTGTCTGGGCTCTGCCTGGGGCTGTATTTGCCCAGGACACTTCACCATCTCTGTCCTTCGAGTGGTCCCCACAAGGTGAAAGCTCAGAGGGTCCAAGCCAGCATGAAAGTTGTGTTCTAAGAGCACTGTAACTGAACTTCTCCATCACACTGCCACTCTCCTTCCATGGGGAGGGGGTGACACTCAGGAGTCCACAGGAGTCACCACAGGGTGGTGTTTGTTACTGAGACCCTTACAGCAGCAAACCCCAGTCTCAGTTTCCCTCTGGAAGAGGCTGGATGAGAACTGTGTCTGCATATCCTTCCTTTGTAATTCCTGGTACAGAGAACTGATTTTTCCATGGAAGTGAAACAGCTTGATGTGGCAGAAAGGGAGTAGATGGGATAGGTTTGTGCCTCCACAGAAGCTGCTGGAGCCTGTGCCCTGTTGGCAGCACAGCCCAGAGCTGCACTCAGGGGTTTATTGAAACAGCCAAGAGGATTTTTTCAGCAATGAGTTGAGAGCCAGAGGGCCCGTGGCCTCTGCTCCTCCTTCCTGTGCACCAGAGGGCAGAGCGTCTTGGGCTGTGGTGGTCTCCCCAGCATGCTCCTCCTGATACCTCCCTCAAAACTGCTGATCAGTAACTAGACAGTGCTCTCTGAACCTCTCTGCCTGGTGCTTTGCCTGTTCTGGGCCCAGAACGTGTCTCAGTGGTGTTCCCATCTCCTCCCTGCTCCTCAGGTGGACCAGGAGGGAGCAGGCAGATTTCTACCGCACTGTCTCCTCCTTTGGGGTTATCTATGACCAAGAGAAAAAAATCTTTGACTGGGCCCAGTTCCGAGCCATCTCTCGACTGGAGAAGAAGACGGATGAGAGCCTGGAGAAGTACTTCTACAGTTTTGTGGCCATGTGCAAGAATGTCTGTGGTCTTCCTTTGTGGAAAGAGGATGGTGAGTGGAACTTGCATGGCCTATGGAGGGGTAATGGTAGGTCCGTGTAGAAGGGACCCTCCCACTACTCTCGTGGAGCAGGAGACTGAGGGAGGAGCTTCAGAGACAGTTGGAAGCAGGCAGGCCATGGGCTTGCAGCAGTCATGCATTTCTGGCTGCCATGTCCCCACCATGTAGAGCCTCCCTGGCACAATGAAAGGGTAGAGCAGACCTGTGGACTCCTGCCCCTGCTCTCACAAATCCCTTGGAGTTCTCACAGGAAATCACAACCAGTTTTATCCAAGATAGCAACCTCTATATGTGCGAGACAAGTAGAGAAGCAGCACACACAAAGCACATGCTGGAGCTGGGGGTTGTTTGGGTGAGCTATATTGCTGCTCTCCAAGCATCCCTCTGCTGCCATTGGACAGAGTACACTCCATCTATGCCTGTGCTGACTGTGGAGCTGTGCTGCACTGTAAATGGAGTCTGGATCCACTGCAGGAGGCTCAGGAAGCCTGGTCATCACACAGGGCATCCATTTCCTTTAAGTGCTCTGCAGAGGTCCTGCATTGGCACCAGACAGGACATGACAGATGAAAAGCTCCTTGGAGGCTATTTAGGCACAAAGCGATTTTGTTCCAACAACAGCAGAAAACATTTTGCTTCAGATCTGTCATGGAGTCTGGTCTTAGGCACAGTTCCTTGTGTGTGTGTGTGTGTGTGTGTGGTGCCTTAGGTAGGTGTTCCTCATCAGGAGAGCTGCAGGAGCTGCCCTTCCCTGACAATGGGCTGAAGGGCTACCAGAGGCTCAGTGTGCCAGGAGCTGCTCTGCCTGCTGGTCCAGGCAGCTCCAGCACTGCTGGTGATGATGGAGCAGAGCTCAGACAAGACTCTGAAATCCTTGCAGCTGGTGCCGCTCTTGATCCAGCTGCTCAGGTCAGGGGGTTTTACTCCCTGTGAACACTTGGTGGGATATGACTGGAAGGTACTGAGACTGCAAAAAGAGGCCTCAACAGTGGCTACAAGCACTGGCCCCACCTCACCTGCAGTATGAGCTAGGTTTAAAACTTGTTCATCACTGCCTCTGAAGAACTCCTGCCAACCCAGATAATGTGTCCTTGGCTTTGCTGTCCCTACTGTAGGTCCTCCAGACCCTGACATCTACGTGGAGCCCATCACGGAGGAGCGTGCTGCCAGGACCCTGTACCGCATTGAGCTGCTGCGGAAGGTGCGCGAGCAGGTGCTCCAGTGCCCCCAGCTCCACGAGCGCCTCAAGCTGTGCCGGCCCAGCCTCTACCTGCCCGTGTGGTGGGAATGTGGCAAACACGACCGGGACCTGCTGATCGGCGCCGCCAAGCACGGCCTCAACCGCACTGACTACTACATCATGAATGACCCCCAGCTGTCTTTTTTAGACGCGTACAGAAACTATGCCCAGCATAAAAGAACAGGGCTCCCAGGCCCAGAAACCCTGTGCTGCCTTTACCAGTCTAACTCCAAACTCTACAGCTCCCCCGTGTACAGCCAGATGGACCAGACCTGTGAAACCCTGGAGAATGAAGCCGAGAGTCACATTAAGCTGGAAACCATGGACAGCACCATGTCCCAGGCTGGGGGCAGCCCACTGGACGCAAACTGTGAAACGTTCATGTCCGAAGTCCGGGACATAATTTCCAGTAACTACGATGAGAGCTCGCTGCCAGACTCACTGGTGTGCATGATGTACGATGAGAAGGCCTGTCCCAGTGAGCAGAGCTCCCTTGCCAGGGACAGCCCAAGCTGCACAGATGTCAGAAGCAGCGTTGCCAAACTCTCTGAGAGCAAGCTGGAGGGGGATGAGGATCCGTCCAGCTGCGATGCAGATGCCATGAGAGAGGCTCCCTTCCTAGGGGGTTTGCAGGTGGGCTCTGACCGAATGGACAATCAGAATGAGGAAGCTGAGCCTTCACCTTCTACCCCTGAGAGCAATCCTTCACAGAGTGTCCCAGCCAAGCTCAGCAAAGGCTTGGAACAGAAAGGAGCACTTGCCAGCCCGGTGGCAGGGCTGCCTGAGCATGGCACCATGGAAAGAGTCCTAAGTGTGGGGCTCTACAGTCCCAGTCTCCATAACTATGAACTAAAGGTTCCTCCTGAGCAGAGGTTCATCAGTCTGCTGCAGGATAAAGGGTTGGAGGCAAAGTCAGGACCAAGTCAGAGCCACAGTGAGGAAGATGAGGAGGAAGAAGAGGATGATGATAACTCTGAGGCAGCAGCAGATGCTGTGGAAGGCTTGAATGGTCCCAGGACCAGGGCTGATTGTGACCCTGAGGCTCATGAACTGGGGGGTGAGGAGCAGAGCTCTGGTGTCCCCACACCCGACGACACTTGCCCAGAAGACATAAATGGCGAGAGGGAGTCTCTGGGGCTGGGGGAGCCCGGGGCAGAGGGCAGGGAGGACTGTGGCTTGAATGAGGAGAGCACCCAGCAGCACTCACCGGGCCAGGCTCAGAGCCAGCCCTTCAGCCTGCCTACACTTCTGCCTCAGGGGGGGCCTCGGAGGGCAGAGCCCCCCTGTGTCAGGGGGAAGTCCTTGGGCCGAGACGCTGAGGGGCAGACAGGCTGCACAGAGGCTCTGCACCCTGAGCCTCGGGGCATAAAGCCAGAAGAGCATGAGAACAGAGACAACGGGGAGAAAGCCAGCTGCAACCAGAGCCAAGGTATGGTCCTGAGAGCTCCCTCAGGTTGACAGTCATCTTTGGCTATGGTGGGAGGGACCTGCTGTCCTCCCTGCAGAGCCAAACCTTGGGGCTGGCCAGCCCATGGAGTGGCCTCCCATCTGTAGGAGCTGAGGTCCCTTTAGCTGCTGCAACTCGGGGCAAAAGGTGTGGGGGTCTGCATTTGCCAGCAGAGCTGACCAGAACTCTCCACACTGAGCCCCAGCAGCCCTTCTGCTAAGAGCATGCCATGGAATGCAGGATGCCTTCCCCTTTCTGGCACTGGCACTGCCTGTTGAGCATCTCCCTTTGGAAAAGCATATGCCCTCCTTCTCACCCACCTGGGAATGGGCAGGGATGGTGGGCTCCTGCAATTCAAGCCCCCCAAACTCAGCTCAGGGGAGTGATGCTCCTTCCTGAGCAGCTTGGGCTGCCTGCCTTAATCCAAGTCTGCTGCTTCTCTTGGAGACTCTTGGGGTCTGTTTGGGACCTTTGTGGAGTCAGCTGGGCATTGGGATGGGACTGTGTGAGGAGATGCTCCTCACCTCTAGACGAGGAGAAAGGCAGGGTGGTGGTGGGCTCTATTCTCCCCTGCTTTTTTAGATGGTCCAGAGAAGTACTTGGAGGAAGAGAACAAGAATTCTGCTTCTGTCCTGCCTGGGGAGATTGATGATCTTCAGGATGCCCGGGCACCAACCATTGCCCAGCTGCTGCAGGAGAAGACGCTTTACTCCTTCTCTGAGTGGCCTAAGGTGAGGTTAAAAGGAACACAGTTTGTATCAAAGTGTTCCTGGATAGCCCTGGCCAGCTCCTCTGCACATCCCATTGGATGCTCTGGCCAAGGTGCTCTTCCCAAGCACCTGTGCCGTGGAGATGCTTGCCCCCCAAAGCAGCTCCCTGCTGAGCTGAGATCACCTGAGCTGGGCTTGACTTCAATCCTGAGCTGTCATACACAAGTCAGTCATTCCAGTTTTAGCTTGCCACCGTGCAATTCTGTTTGCAGGACCGTGTGATCATCAACCGCATTGACAACATCTGCCACGCCATCCTGAAGGGCAAGTGGCCTTCCTCCAGCCAGCAGTTTGAGGCACAGAGCCTGCTGACAGCCTCAGCCATGGCCAGCAACACCAGCAGCAGGAGCAGCTTTACCGAGTCAGAAGCCCCCGATCCATGCTTCAATAACGGGGTCTTAATGTCACGGGTACAAAAGGTGAGGGGGGCCCTCAGGCAGTGACAGGCACAGGACTCTGGGGTGACACATTGCCCAGAAGTACTCAGGAGTTTAGCAAGTGGGGCTCCTTGGTGCCAGCTGGGGTGTGTAACACATGGCTTAAGCCACTCGGTCCCCTGGTGGTAGCTCCTGGTGAGTGCCCTGTGCTCTCAGCGCCCTGCTGCCGTGCTGGGAAGGCAGCTGTTGTTGGCAGCTCCACAGCTGCTGCAGCTCTAGAGGTGCGTCCAGAGTCAGCACTGAAGCGCCTGACATGGTCAAAGGGGACATCCCACTGGTATCCCAAAGGAGGAGGTGCAAGGAGCACTGCCCTGTCAAATCCTCATCTCCCAAGTCCCAGTGCCCCAGTCCCCAACAGTCACATTGGACAGAGAGAAGCTGGTGGCCTGGAGCCCCAGCAGCTGGCGGAACAGCCCCATGGTTATAACACCTTCGGATATCTGGGATATAACACCTTGGGATATCTGGGATATCCAGGGTTATAACACCTTGGGATATCAGAGTGCTCCTGCACCATCCCCACACAGAGAAAGAGATGTGATATGCCCAGGGAAAGGACATCCCTCAGGGCTCCTTGAAGAGGCAGGGATGACCATTAGCTCAGTGCTGATGTGAGGGGCTGTGGGCAGCAGCAGCTGTAACCCTCTGGCTTTGGTACACACAGGAAGGTTTCCTGAGCCCTGCCTTTGCAAAAGACGAGCGGAAGCACAGGAGACCTTATGAATTCGAGATGGAGAGAGATGCCAAAGAGAGGAGCCTGGAGCAGCTGGCAGCAGCCCATGTCCATCCGCCCATTGTGCTGAACGGCTGGCGCGAGGCAGCAGTGGACTTGTCCAGAGCCTCTGATGGGTCCTCGGGGAACTCCTCTCCTTTCCCCCTGAACACAAACATGCCCAAACTGGGGGCTGTGAATGCCCTCCAGAGCTCCCTGGGCATGGACTTGTCTGGTATCCTACAGGCAGGGTTAATCCATCCTGTCACTGGACAGATTGTAAATGGCAGCCTCCGAAGAGATGATGCTGCCATGAGGAGGAGGCGGGGCAGGAGGAAAAATGTCGAAGGGATGGACCTCATCTTCTTGAAAGAGAGGCCTCTTCCAAACAGGCTGCAGGTGGGTTGATGCTCCCCCCTTTCACATGGGCCCAGTGGAGTCAGCACAGTTTATTTCCTGGCCCAGCTCTCCCCTCCAAGCTCTGCTGCCCATGACACTGTGCAGCTTCCTCCAGGACAGCTTGGTTTGTGCAGGACCAGGCAGGAGCAGATACTGCAGGGAGGAAGGGAAGTTACCCCCTGGTTTACAACACTCTGGAGTGTTTGAATCCTTTTAAGCATTACCAAAAGCAGCTGCCCACCTCAGGAATTGTTTAGGTTTAAGGAAGATGAGGAAGACAAGATCCTGCTGCACTCTTTCTCCTTCTGTCCTGGGATCTGCTCAAAGAATGGAGCAAGACCAGTGCCCCTAGACTACTTTTAGGATTGATGTGAGGGGGAGTTGATCTTCCTGATGTTTAGAGTGTTTTCTTGTGAGTTCGGAAGCATCTCCCAGGTCTCTCTGCCCTCTCTAGCACCAGTGCTGGGGATGGAGTGGAAATGTAATGTGATGGGTGGTGATTTAAGGAAGAGGCACTGGGAGTATGTGGATTAGTCTGTGTGATGGGAGCAGATGACCTGCTTTGGGAGCTGTGCTTCTGCAGTGCACATGCGTCACTGCACGCTGCTGATGGGCTCTCCCTGCTCCTCCTTCCACGGCAGGATGTTCAGGAAGACCAGCTGCAGCCCCCCCAGAACAGTCCCCTCACTGATGGGCCGGTTGCTGCTACCTCAGCTCCACAGCCAGTCCCAGCTGCAGGCAGCCAAGAGAAGGCTGTCCCAAATAAGAGTCTCCTTGACTGGCTCCGGCAGCAGTCTGACTACACACTCGATGTTCCCAGCTTTGGCACAGTAAGGGTGGCCTTCAGTGGCATGTGTGTGTGTGTGTGTGTGTGCCTGCCTCGTGTGTTGCCCTTTGTGTTGGGTTTTTTTCTTGTAACATGGTTTGTGGTGTTCATTGGGGCTGTTCAGGAATTCATGACATGTTTAAGAGGTGAGCACTGTTCCCCTGTACAGCAACAAAAAGCACTTGCTGCTGGAGAACTCTTCTCCTTTTCCCCAGAACACATGCCCAGATGGGGGGGACTGTACTGACAGTACCCTCAGGGCTCCCTGGGCATGGACCTGTCTGGCATCCTCCAGGAGGTGAGCCCCATTGCCCAAGGTCGGTTCTCCAGTGCAGTGCATCCATCTGCCCAATGCACAATGTCTTCCAGAAGTGCCAGGGATGGATGGGGACAGAAATAAGAAAACAGATTTGAGGTGCTCAAGGTCTGTCTGTGTTGTTCTTTTTCACCTGGGGTCATTTTAGGCAGTGCTGTTGTACTAAATAAGGTTCCCAGGCAGGAGGAAACCTGCTCTCTGTAAGAGCCAGACCAAAGAGGCTTTGTTGGAGGCTGACAGGCTGTGGCCATGTGGCCGTGGATGCTCTCAGAAAGCAGTGGCTCACAGTGAGGTGCACAATCTGTCTGATTCTTCGTGCTGTCTCATAAACCTCCACCTCTTGGTTTCACAGGTTGGTTTTCTATAGATTTCAGCTTATTCAGCCTGTTAGACCATGTGGTAGGCAGAGCACAGGCCATGAAACAGAGCAGGAAGAAATGTGGTGGTAAAACAGAAAAGACCATGCATCCTGGTCCTGGAGGATCGTGTGCCTGAGGCGGGGATTTCCTGGAGCTTGCAGTACAGGCAAGACATTAGCATTTTGAAGCTTGCTAGAGATGAGAGGTGGCAAGCCCAACATTTGCTCAGCAGGATGGCCTTTACTTTTCAAAGTCCAGAGACACATCCAGCTGTGTGCCCAGGGCCAGATTTGCAGGAGCAGGTGTGGAGGTGCGTTCCGACTCCTTCCCAACACCCTTGCCTTCCAGGGAGGTACTGAAGCTTGCCCAGTCTGACCATGCCTCTGGTGAAGCTCTTGCTCCCAGCAAGCCCCCAGTGCCTCAGGCCAGTCCTGCAGTATTTCTTCTCTCTGGGTAGGATGGATTGAGAGAGGCTTTGGGGTACTGCAGTAGCTCAGTTCAAAGGATGAACGGCACTCAGGGTATTTTTCTGACTCTCAGGAATCCGTGCTATCCGGGTTGTTCATTATAATGCTCCATCCCTGCAGGCACATCAGCAGTGGGGCTTGGTGCTTCCAGTGGGCGTGCAATGACTTGGCTTTAACTCAGTAGGTTGCAGTTCCAGAGGGCTCTGATACCAAAGAAACATGGTGCAGCATCTCTGTGGTGAAAACAGCTAAAAGAGGAAGGAAACACAGCACAGCTGAGCTGGTGAGAAGCAGCTGGCTGTATGAGAGTGACACAAGTGGCATACACAGACCCGTTCTCTCTTTACTGGCTGTACGCAGTGTCCTGTTTACAGCTGCATGTATAGGAACTTGCAGCATCAGGAGTGGAGGGGAGTTAGAAAGGGCTAGAGCACTCTAAGTGGGGTACACTGGAGACCTCTTTCTATCTACAAAAATCAGTTTTACTCATTTGAGAGCTGGTCCTATGGCAGGGACCAGTTTGTGCTGCTGGTGCTGCTCCTGCCCCAGCCTGCAGGGATTCCCTGTCCCTTGGGAGGCCATCCATGCTGCTGTTCTGCAGGGCTTGTAGCCAGCCAGGCTCATTAAGCCATCTAGTCTCATTAACGTTGTCTTGTTTGCACTCCAGAATTTTTCAGACAAGCCCAAGCAGAGGAGGCAGCGCTGCAAGGACCCCAACAAACTGGACATTAGCTCTCTGACGGGAGAGGAGCGGGTGCCGGTGGTACATAAGGGTACCGGACGGCGGGTAAGCAAAGGGCTGTTCTGTGCTCTGCCCTCAGTGTCCCAAAATGCTTGCTTAGCAGACCTTGAGCTCGCCTGTGGGGGAGATTTAATCCAGAGAAGCCTATGGATGAGACAAAAGTCTGGAATAGGTCTCTAATCTGCATTATCCTGTGACACATGTGTGCCGGGGGACATGCAGACCTGTGAAATAAGTGACTGTCTGTGTGAAGTAAGGGATGTGGGAGTGTCGATCATTTCCAGGGGGCACAGACCTCTCAGTGGCAATGGGATACAGCCTTTGGCTTTAAAGCCACACTCAGCACAGCCCTGGCATGTGCTTCCCGTCCTGGATTTGATTGTTCCCCTTGAGTTCATTGCAATATGCCACAAATTGTAACATTGCCATGCAAATACCTTTGGTTTGTTCCTCCTTATGAGGTACAGGCCAGAGCACACCGATACCCATCCCACTGCTTGGCTTGCAGAAAGTAGAGGGTTGGAAGGGCTTTTTCTTGCTTTCTGAGCAAGGAGCTTGGATTTTCATGTCTGCAGTTTAATCTCCAGGGCACTTATGTTCACCTCTGAACAAGAAGAGATGTTCAGGAGTACTTTGCACCGAAATTTAGTTCTTAAACACACCCAGGACTGTACAAGGTCAGAAAATGATGTGACATTGATCACATCTAAAGGCAAAACTAAAGAGTGAGGCAGAAAGGTTGTTTCAGCCACAGCTGTGTTTCCCTTTTTCGCCCCCATGCTGGCTTTTCATGGGTGAGTTGGGGACTTTGCCTGTTCTAAATAGGGCTTTTACAGAAGCTCTGTCCCCATCACTGGTACCTGGGAGGGCAATGGGCTGGGCCACAGAGGCTGAACCTGCCTTTTCTCCGTGAGCTGTGTGTCTGGAGGCAGCAGGCACACACCAAATCCTGCAGAAAGGCAAGTGTAGCAAGGCAAGAGTCTCCATCCCAGCCAAACTGCAGCCCAAAGCAAGAAGCTAGGGGAAGTGTAATCATATTTTTTGTATTATTTTACATAACTCTCTCTGCAATAGAGGTCATCCTTCTGCTGTGTTTTATAGTTAGGGGGAGCCACGGCACCAGCATTGAAGGAATTGCCAAGGTGGCTTGATGCAAACTTGGAGTATGCTGTTGCAGCTGACTGGGCTGACATTGTTAAGCTTTCAGTAAGTTAGAGCTTTTGGAGAAATCTGTATCATGTCATCTTTTCTTTTCCCCTCCCCATCCCCACAACCTTTCTCCAGTGAGGATCTGGGAGGTGCGAGGCAGGCCCTGGGCTGGGCGTGTTGGAGGGGATGGCTGCAGCCCCGGGGCAGAGTGGGAGGTTGGGCTGTGCTGCCGCCAGCCCTGTGGCCAGGCCACAGAGAGAGGGGGCCAGTGCCCAGGGAGTGGGGCTCAGCATGCCTGGCTGGAGAGCCTTGGGATGCTTAGGGTAGCAGGGGCAAGAGGAATGCCCTAGGAGCTGGACAGCAGGGTGTGGACAAAACATTCTCACGGGTCAAATTTTCAAAAACACCTCTAGTTGACGCTTTTCATCAGCTCCTGTGCACTCTGCCTGTGCAGCTGCAGGCCCACTAAAGGCCCCACGGGTCACCAGGCCTGAAGGGTCAGGCACAGGTAGGGAGAGCGGCAGGACAGAGCCTTCTGTGCCACATTCATCCACCCTGTCCATCCACCAGTCCATGCCCCGGGGTGTGGCAGAGCCTGTGCAGAAGGAGTGCTCTCCCCTCTGGCACACATGGCACTGCCAGATCGCCCTGCCCTGCCCTGCCCCATGGGCTGGCCTGATCCAGACTTGTCCCTGCAGTCCCTCTCACCTGCTGCCTGGTTTTGGGCTGCAGTGGTTTGTGTGACACCCTTGCAGAGGGCCAGAGGGTGAATCTGTTGGCTTAGAGGTTTGTACTGCTCTCAAATTGGTTTCCTTAGCACTGGAAATTTGGCATGGTCTGTCCCACTGCCCAGGAAATGACTCCATGTCCAAGCTGGCATCAGGGCCCCATCCGGGCAGCCAGCCCTGGGCGAGCTGACAGCTCTTCCTTTCCCTGATTTGAGAGAACAGTCTCTTTGCCACAGAAACCACTGTGTGCCTGGCACTGCCTGGGCACCTCTCCTGTGCCCTGCTCCAGTGGCTGCATCCCATGATCATTCCCACCCCACTGATGCTGAGCTTTTGGCGAATGCATTCCCATCCTGGTAGGGGAGGGATGCAGAAGGATGACCAGGCACTCAGGCCAGCAGAAGCTGGGGCTGGCTGCCCCACAGAGCCCAGGGGCAGTCATGGCCCCATGTAGCTTCTCCCACATACCAGTGGGAGATGCTCCCAGAAGGTTCTCTGTCCTTGGGCAGATGCTGTGCTGAGCAGACTGCCAGGCACATCTAATTCAACTTTCTGCGCTACAGGTGTCAACGGAAAATACTTTTCCTACCTAAATTTATTATTCAAAATGGTTCAAAGAGTGGTGATATTGAAACCCAAGGGAACCACAAAGGGAATGTTTAAATGTCTGTGTTGAGGATGCTGAAAAAGGGAGTGTTAAGCTGTGCTGTGGATCCCCCTGCACTGCTCTGTGTAACCAGATGGTCTCACCCACTTCTGGCTGCTGGGTTTTGGTCCCATGTCTCTTCTGTCAGATGAACTTTCTGAGCGCTCCCTGGCATCTCCGTGAAGCTCTGACCAGGAACTCCTCAGACAGCATGCCCACTCTCTGTGTCATCCCATGAGCTTTGCTGTCCTGCAGAGCATTGAAAATTTGGCCCTTCCCATCTCAAAGATGATTTTTTCACCTATTGCTGAAGGCACAATTAGAGCTGTGTAGGGAGCTGAGTGGGCAGCTGACACCACGCTCCCCTGGTGCTTCTTGCACTGGGAGCAGCTGGTGCTGAGGGCTGGGGTGAAAAACAGGGTAAAATATGGTTCCTCCTCCCCTCCCTAGCATTTGAGAGTGCAGGATCCTGCCAGGGCAGAGCAAGGATGTTTTGCATTTGGCAGCATCCCTTGGGGAAAAGTTGTGTGTACCTCTCAAATTCCATATCATGTGGGCAAATATTTCTGTGCCAACACCATCTGGGATGCAGATGTGGGCACAGACAAGCCAAATTCCCTGTGCTGCAGTTGTAACTGTCGGGTGTTCTCTGTTATGTCTCATTTTCAGGGCTACTTACCCGAAAACAAATTCAGTCGCATCCTCACCGAGCCTGTGCTCCGGGACACTGGGCCACGCCGGAGAGGGAGGAGGCCCCGGAGTGAACTCCTTAAAGGCCCTGGTGTTGTAGCAGATTCTTCTTCTGGAATGGGACCATTGTTCATGAATGGACTAATTGCTGGGATGGATCTAGTGGGACTTCAGAACATGAGAAATATGCAAGGGATCCCTCTGACTGGGCTGGTCGGGTTTCCTGCTGGCTTTGCAGCAGTGCCCGCTGGTGAGGATGTGAAGAGCACCCTGAGCATGTTGCCCATGATGCTGCCGGGTATGGCGACCGTACCCCAGATGTTTGGTGTGGGAGGACTCCTCAACTCCCCAATGACAACAACTTGCACTGCGACTGCTCCAACTTCGTTAACAAGCACAACGAAAGGTGGCACAGCCAGCGCCGAGAAAGCCAACGAGGAGAAACAGGGCAGCCAGGATGGGAAAAAAGAACCTCTCGTTGAAGATAAGCCTGGTCCTAGTTCATTTTCTAATCAGACAGAATCTGCAATAACTACCAGTAGTCCTGTAGCTTTTAACCCATTTCTTATCCCAGGGATGTCTCCTGGACTGATCTATCCCTCCATGTTCCTTTCCCCTGGCATCGGCATGGCGCTGCCTGGCATCCAGCAAACCAGGCACTCAGAGGCAGCAAACCTGGAGAGCCAGAAGCGGAAGAGGAAGAAAGTGAAAGGGGAATTGGCAAATCCAGAGCCAGAAACTGTCTCACTGCCAGAAAAAGAAGCTGCAAAAAACTGTGTGGAGCAGAGCCCGCCAGCAGTGGCAGAGAAGGAGCAGGATGGACCAGCAGAGGAGGAGCGCCAAGCAGCTCACGATACTAATTAGAACTTTTGTTTCATTGAAAGAAAAACACAAAAAGATTGTGGCTTGTGAGTTTCTTATCCCATAAACTCTTTGTTACTTCCCCTCCCACCCCACTCCACCTTCATAAACCTGTGTTTCCATGAGTAATATTATCTACCTAATTCCCCTGTCAGAAAAAACTGGTGACATACTACATGTTAATAGTTGCAGGGTCTTGCCACTTTATTAGATAAAGTGTTGTCTAGCTAGTATGGGAGGCACTGAATTCTCATTCTGTTTTTCCAGTCAATCATCCCAGCCAACAATAGCAAATCCAGTACTTGGTCACCCCCCGCAAATTGCTCACGCCTTTGAGAAGAAAAAGCAGCAAAAAACCAAGAACAAAAGAAAAGTGTTATCTCTTGGTCTAACACACAGACAAGGGTATTTCTGTCTACAGCGACACAACGAAAAAGCCTATATTTGGGCTAAAAGCACAGCTATAGTAAGTGCTAATGTGTATTTTTGATTTAAAGTATTTCCCTATTTTATCATGGTTACTAGAATAGTAGTATAGACAGAAGTATATAACTAATGATTGAAAATGCATATATTCATTTCTTTGAAAGGAAAAGCATAACTGGTAGTGATATAATTTCTTGATCACCCCCACATCAAAGGTTTGGAGACAAACTGCAGAGAGTGAAAAAGCGATGTAGACATTCTTTTGTATTTTTTAAAACCAGTGTTTGGTTTTATGTTACGTGGAGTTTAGTTGCCCTTTCCTTGGTAGTTACAAGAACTTTCCAGCTTGAGCTGGAAAGGTTTTGCACACTTGCATGACTTTTCTGGGGTTACTGTATCTGTAGCAACCAGTTCCTTCATCATTCTGCTTGTCTTCAGTTCTCCTCTCTGGCGTTAGTTCTCAGCTATGGCATTACAGGTGCTCTAAAGGTATTTTTTTCCAGCCGTGAACAGACCACACTGATTTTAATGCTCTTATATAAACACTGAGGCTTTCTGAGTTTTTATATTTCCCACTCCTTACCCTGCAAGTGACATTCTTTCAGCAAACATGGAGAAGGCTGTAAGCCAGCTTCCCTTCTTGGGGAGTCCTCTGAGAAGGACCCTTGAGACTTTCAGAGCCAGAGTTTCTTTTTTTCTAGTGGTGGACTGTGAAGAGATGACTTCAGCTTCTTCCCATTCCATTTGCTGTTGAACAGTATTTCCAGTCCTCCAAATGATTTCAGCATCTGCATTTCAAATGGATGGGTTCTAACGCTGCCAGCCCCCCACTCCAGCTCTGGGTACTGAGACTCCTCCACAGGCAACTCTTCAGATTTCCCCTTCCCCTCACTCCTTTAATTCCCTTCTTTCACTTGGGGTTGTTCTTACTTGCAGCTCATGGTCTGAGAATTGAATAAAGCCACACTGGTGCAGTGGTGAGTGAAGGGCAGGCTGGGAGGGAGTTGGAACGTGCTACTCATCAGTTTCACACTTGGTTGTCACAATTTACTGTATTTTTTACTTTTTTTTTTTCTGTTGCAGTTTTGCTAATTTATCAGATGGTCCAAATGTTTTGACATAACTATTTCAGTTTGCATTATTTATTTATGATGCTTTTTGTCATTGTCTTTTATACATTTGGGATTATAAATTATGTACATGTTAAAATTAGCATCTCAAAGAAGTCTGTTACCCGTGGTCAAAAAAACAGTCGGTTTATATTTTCACAGAATTTATTCCCAGTTTACTGGATTGGATGATTTTTTAAAGTATGTAGCGAATCATAATGCAATCCTCCTCCCCCTCAATAATTGTGTTCTATTTAATAACATTCTTGTAGCATAGATACTGTATCACTATCAACAGATTTCTTAGAAATGCTGCTATCTCTATTTAACTAACATTTTGTTCAGTTTTTGCCTCCAGTGGAAGCAAAAAGGGTTTTTTCAGCTGTTAAATCCAAAATCAATATAATTTATTTATGTAAAAAAAAAAGTCACGATTGATATATTTTTGAACCTTTTAAGTACTAACTTTGTTTTTATTCAGTGGAAGAACATGTACTTGCCCTAAATCCTTAAAATACAAAAGCTATAAAACTTCATATATCTTCAAAGCCTTACTGTGAATGGATACAGAAATCTCTTCCGAGTCCATTTCTTGTTATGGGATGGTTTTTCCAGGGTTACTCGTGTAAGGAACAGGGTTTAAAGTGAAATTTATTTAATTAGCCAGCATGCTCTATACCTTGTTCTTAGCAGACATGTATGCTACGTCTCTGCGTGTTTAGGCTTCTCTTTGCTACTTTGTGTCCCTTTTGCAACCCGATATACTCTGTGGATTATTTAGACTGTAAGGCATTAACTGGCTGCTTCTTCTTTTCCATCATATCCCAAACAAACGCCAAATTTTCACCGTTTTTCATGGCTATTCACACACATACATCCTTCACCAAATGTGCTAACAAAATAAACTGTCTGTGCTCTTGAACATGGATAAAAAGAAAAAGATTTAAAAGTCAGATTTTTATTTTTTTAATTTAGTGACTAGATGATGCTTATCTTTCAGACTTGGGAGAGCCTTGCTACAGATGTATATAATTTTTTTCAGCAAATATATGTGAATGTTTAATTCACCTGACTCAGTGATAAACGTGACTTGCCTTTTTCTCAGCATAAATCCATTGAGAAGCTGTTGAAAACAGTGGTCTGGTGGCTGCTCTAGGCTTGCTCCTGGTGCCCTGTGTGTTACTCTGACTCGGGCTGCTCGCTGTGAGGGAACCCACGGCTCTCACAGTGCCCTGGGGTGAACTTGCCAGTGTGGGGGAACTCATGTCCCACATGGGTTGCAAGATGCCAGGAGCAGCCCAAGGTCCAGGTCCAGTTTAAGCACAGAGGATGCACAAGGGCTCTCTGCTGCCTCGCTTTTTCCACAAGGGTGAGTGGAATTCTATACACCTCCACAGTCATCACACACACCCCCACTCCCAAGCAGTTACACCTCTTGGCACTTGCACAGCCCCTCCTAGCAAATGGGCTACTGGGGCTGCAGGGCTCCTCTCCCTGCGCTTCCTGCACCTCCAGGTTTTGTCCTGAAATGTCCTGAAATGCATGTCCTAAATCTCTGTGTAAGGATCTCAGGCTTTAGCAAAGCAGGCATTCGTCAGTGTTTGATTGGAATGATGTGCAAGAGCAGCTCCATTCTTTCAAGATCCAGGAAAAAAGACACACAGAGTAAAACCAGTGCTTTTAATGCTCCACCTGCCCTATGTAAGCACCTTGTCCTGGTATTTTGTTGCTGCTTCGGGGAAGAAAAAGAGAAAAGTACCCAGCAGAAAAGACTGCCAAATGGTAGCATGAACTATGAATTTCCAGTTCCAGAGTCTCCCTTTAAATTCTGGCTTCACACACTGTAGCCTTGCACCTCAGCATCCATAACGCAGGGTATTTGCTGGCAGAATCTGCAGGAGGAGGGCCATGCAGCAGCATGTGCCAGCTTTGGGCTGTCACATCAGTGGTGGCTGTAGTGTCTCTCTCTTCAGACAAGGTGTACTCCCTGCTGGTGGCAGTGAGTGGATGTGATGAAGGCACAGCTTGCTTCCTGTTGTGTTTTACAGGATACAGGTGCTCCTTCCCTGTGAGAGAGTAAAACAGGCACAGCTGCACATCCCCACTGCTGTCTCTGCCTGGTTTTTATCTGATAGGACACAGAGAAGTCTCATCGTACATGCAGATAGGATCTCTAATTCCCTTTATGGTCACAAAAAGGGGGGAAGAATTTTCCTCAGCACTGAGCCATGGCTGGGGGAGCTTTACCTGCCCCAAGTGCAGATGTCACCACTCTGGGCTCTTGACATCTACAGGGAAGGATTTGGAGTTGGAAATCTTGGCCAACAGTGAGCAGAAGGCAATTTCTTTAATGATATCTAGTTTGCATTGAATAAAACTTGAGCTTTTCAGTGCAGTTTTGCTCCTCCACCTCTTCAGGAGCCACTTGGGCCCCAGGGCTGTGGAGCATAGGCTGAGATCAGGAATCTCCTCATATTTTACAACCTCAAAGCAGTTTCCAGGCACTACACTAGAGGTAAAATCCCCAAATGCCTCACATCCCATGTGCCAGTGCACAACTGCCCATGGCACCCATGCTTGGCCATGGGCACTGGACACACAGGCAATGCTGCCAGGAAAGGAGTTAGCCCAGCCACCCTCTGGAAAAGTGGAGGGAAGAGAAAGCCAGCTTCTCTCTCAATCCCCTTCCCATCAATCTGTACAGTGTGGCCTGTACATTTGGACAAAAGGCCTAGGAACATCATCCTCACCCTCCCATGTGGCTTTTTGGGATGCTGGTTGTTTCATGGTGCTCCCAGGGGTGGCTGGGGAGCATCGGTGCAGTGCCATAGGTGGCACTAATTCCTGAAGAATCAAGATTTCACCTCAAAAAGTATAAAATAATGCAAGATCTTCAGCCCAGCAGATCAGTCCCACTCCCCATGGGCCATGAGCCTTCAGAGTGCTTCAAGAAATAGGAGTGTCCTGGACCTGGTGCAGGAGCAGCTGAAGGGAGTGAGAGCCATGGCAGATGCTCCAGCCTCTCCTCTCTCTGGGCTCCTGCCAAGCATTGGTTGTCAAATTTTTCAGCTGGCTGTGCTATAGCACAGGGAGACATTGTACAGGAATTGCCTGTACTCTTTGGAAAAACAAAATTTTAATGGAAAACCTCACAGTGACTTTTTTCCCTCCGGAAAAAAGACAGATTTCTGATAGAGGAAGAGATGCACAAAAAACAAAGCTTGGCTCACCCAGAGGAAGACACATCTCTGGTCCAGAAGGAATAAATAAGCCTGTGGGACCCATAGCCTCATTACCCTCAAATGAAACACAGTTCCCGTCTGCTCATGACAGGTAGTTTTCCATGCTCTTACGGCAAATCTTTTTCCAAATAGATTTAGATATTGGATTAAGGCTGGGTTTACGGAAAGTGACATTTTGGAAAGCACGGAGCTGATCTGATTCCCGGTGAGGAACCAGCCCCACTAGCCTGCAGATCCCTCGAACTGATCCCTGCGCTTTGCAAAGGGGCATTTTCAAGAAAACCAACCCCGGGATCTGTGAGTGGGGCCGGAGGTCGGGTCCGGGGCTGCAGAGTGAGCGGGTGCGGCGGTGCCGGGTCCTGAACGCTCCTCGGAGCATCCGAGCATCGCCGCAGGTACCGGCTAGGGGGATCCGCTGCGCCCGGCCCGCCGTGCTCCGTGTGTTCTCCGTCCCACGGCCTCCCAGCAGAACGGAGGTGGTTCGGGTATCCTCCAGTGACAGGCGGGTTCAGAGCCCTGCTCCCTATCCCCGAAACAGCGCTGCGGACGCTGCGTGACTCAAGCCCCTTCCAGAGGTGCGGGAGCCGCTCCCCTGCCCACGGGGGCGGGCGGTGTCCCCACGGCCACGGCTCCCGACGGACACGTAGTGCTCCCCAGGGAACTTCGTCTAGCGGCGCCCGTTCTAGTGGAACCGGCACGTGGAAACGCTCAGAGCACCCGCCTCGACCGGGATCGAGGCGGGGCCGTGCCCCGAGTGACGAGGAGCGCGGCCGCGGCCCGGGAGTGGGGGCGGCTCCCCGGCCCTGCGTGGGGGCGCGCGCGGGGCCCGGAACTCGCCGAGACGAAGCCGCACCCACGCGTGTGCCAGGGCGCTGAGGGACGGCGGCCGAGGAAAAGCCGTTCCTGCCGCGGCCTCCCGGAGCGGTGCGCGGAAATGGGCCGCGAGCGCCCGCGTGCAGCCGGGTGACCCCGGGTGACACCAGCTGGCCGCGCCCGCCGCGCCCCGCCCGCGGTCCCGTTCCCGGCCCTGCCACCGCCCCGCCCCCTCCCCCGCGGCGGAAGTGGCCCCGCCCTTCCGGCGGTTTTGGCGCGCGCTCCGCCGCCATGTCCCGCCCGGGGGCCGCCGATCCCGGCGCCGCCGTGGAGCGGCTCTGCCGGGAGCTCAACCTGGACGCGGCGAGCGCGGCCGAGGCGCTGCGCGACTTTACGGCGCTGCGGGGCACCTACAGCCTGGAGGTGAGCGGGGCCGGGCGGGGCCGGGCGGGGCCGGGCGGGCGGGGGCGGGCGCGGTCCCGCCCTGGCCCAGCCCGCGGGGCGCGGCGCTGCCCCGGTGACCGCGGGGCCCGTGCCCGCAGGGCGAAGCGCTGCACTGGTTGGTCTGCGCGCTCTACGTCGCCTGCCGCCGGAGCCGCGTGCCCACCGTGGGGAGCAGCCCGATGGAGGGGAACGGCGTCTCCCTGACCCGCATCCTGCGCTCCGCACGCCTCAGGTGAGCGCCCCGCCCGCTGGGCCGGCCCCTGCCGGGGCCGAGCGCTCAGCGCCGGGAGTGCCCTGCCCTGCTCTGTCAAAGCCGCTAATCCGGGTGCCGCTCCTTAGCTCCCAGCGCTGCCAGCCGCGGCGGGGTAAAAGCAGTAAATTCGCTGTTATTACAGATGGAAATTAGATGCAAATACGTACGTAATTTCCAATGTCAAGCCTTTGGGAAACCGCCTAATGTCGGACAAGCAGCTGTTCTACACAAGCCAGTTATTTCTGTAGTTAATTTGACCGCAAACACCTCGACGCGTGCCATCCCGGTACAATGTGTCTCTGACTCAGGATTCAGGCCAAATCCCGACGAGGTGCTGGCAGCTGCTGTTTTTTCTGGCAACATAGCACTGGTGATCACAGAACTCACTTTCTGCACGACCCCAGCAGCAGCTCCCCTGTCACTGTGGCTCTGACCTGGGAATACAGAGCAACATGGTGCCCGGAATGTTGCTCTTCCATTTAAAGACCCACTCCCCTCTGAGCTGCTGGAGGGGTTGTCAGTTATTTACATCCCCAGCTGACAGGTTTTTGTGCGGGTAACTTTGACAGGCATCGACTCTTGGCTTGTTCTGTTGCCTGTCCTGCCTCCACCTCAACACATGCAGAGCAGCACCTGCACTGTGCTGTGCACCACTGCCCTGCTCTGCACAGCCATGCTGGCAGCCTCCACATCAAATTAATGTTCCCATGCCTTAAAGATGGTCAAGGAGAAACCCCAGAGTGATAAAAGGCAACAAGCTGATAACATATAGTTTGGGAGTCGTATCAAAATAAATTGTAAACTTTCATAGTAATCACATTAGTCATTAAAGGAGCAAATAAGTTACATTTTGGCATTTTAAAATTTTAGAATGGAAGTTAGTTAAAGCTCAAAGCAGACTTTTCTTTTTCCTTTTAAGTTTAATTCAGTTTTTTAGCAAAATGAAGAAGTGGATGGACATGTCAAACCTGCCCCAGGAATTCCGAGAACGAGTTGAGAGGCTGGAGAGAAATTTTGAGGTGTCAACTGTGATTTTCAAAAAGTTTGAACCAATATTTTTTGATATATTTCAAAACCCTTATGAAGAAACTTCCAAACCACATCGAAGCAGGAAACAGAGGTATTTTTTTTGATTTGATGTGACTTTTCCCTGGAAAGAATTATACCCAATTTAAGTTTATGAAAATTAATTTCCAGAGTGATGGGGTCTCTTTGACTCTGAAATGCAGTCAATGCAGAGCCACCCCTGACCCCGGTGAGTGCAGCTCAGGTCAGCTGGGCTTCACATCCAGCTGCTGTAACAGGAACTGCCCTGCAGTGAGAATGTCAGGGTGTGGTGGGGAGAGGTACCATGAGGTGGGTTAGCTCCAAGGTACAGTGAGATCAGCACTTTAAATGTTTAGCAGAAATAGCTGAAGTAGCACAGGAGTGTTTTGTCTTGGCACAGTGCTGGCAGTGGGTTGGTATCGCACTATGATCCCTCTGCTTGGGGTCTGTCACATCCCTGTGACCTCCATGCTGTCAGGTGTGTGCCGTGGTTGCCAGATGAGTGCAAACACCAGATGGGAGGAAGTTACAGCTGATGTGCTCATTTTTATGACAGATTTGGGAACGTGTGGTGTCATCTTCCACACACACATGGAATGTCTGCCTTATTGAAAGGAGCTTGTCCATACTCCCTGCAAGAATATGTGGCTGTGACAGCATTGTAGTGAGAATGTAACCTTGGAGATGAGGGAGCCAAACTGTGCATCTGCAAGATGTTTTGTCAATTCATGTGGGTTCTCTGGGTGTGAGGGGGATAATTGTTCTGGTGCGATGCTCCCGTGTAGCTCCACATCCACACGCAGAGTGCAGGAGGAGGTGCTCTGCTGGGTGATCTGTTGGTGTTCCTTCCTCAGAGCAGTACTGGTTGGTGCCACCGCGGCTTTGGCTGCTCTGTGGGCTGAGTCATGTCTTGGTCTTCCAGCTCCATGGACTTGGATAGCTCTGCTCCAAACAGGAGTCAGCAGCTGAGATGTAGTACAAGCTGTAATTGCCTGTTCTGAAGGGATGGCTGATGCTTTAGTAAAGTATTTCAGAAAAACCATCACTGGACTATATATAGCCTTTGTCACCTGCCCACCTGTGGCTGCAGGAGGATTCTGTGGCAGGTGTGACACCAGCAGAGTAGCATGGTGCTGGATCAGTTAGTGTCTTGTTTTAGATTTCTTTTTTACAAGTGTTTTTAGTTTATGATAACCATTTTATTTATTTTTTGATAATTTTTAAAATATTTTTAGGGTATCTTTTTTTACTTGATTGTTTGATAGGGGTTTGTGAGAGATTAGAATTTAGGGGTTTTTTACTTTTTGGAGGGTTTTTGGTAGGGAATTATTTTGTAGCAATTATATGATCTATAAAATAAATTTAAAGGAAGTTAGCTGTGGTGTTTTTATAATTGAACACAGGGCACCATTCTGCTGGATCAGTCAGTGTCTCAAACAGGATGGGACTCTGTCTAGTTGTAGACTTAGGATTTATTATCTGTCTCTATCATACAAGCAATAAGCAAGAGACATAAGAAAACAACAAAGTCTACGCAAAGCTAGATCAGAGATGAGACAACAACTGAAACAGAACATTTTATAGATATTTTCTCAACTAACAGTTTACAGAAGAAGTTTAGAGTCTCATTACTCCAGCAAATCAGAGAATGACCCACATGGGTTTAATATGAACAAATGCTTCTATAAACTTAAGAAACAATACACAATAATTCATTATTTAAGATTGAAATTTTTCTATCTTTGCAAAGCATATGTCTAGGACTTTTATGTCTTGAACCAGCAATCAGTCCGTGTTCTTGTACGTTATGATAGATATAACTGTATTTACTTGTCTCTTAATATCCTAGCTTCTCATGGGAAGGTTTTGAGATTCCCAGCCTTTTCTCAGCTATATGTCTGCTTTCTGAGGCCTTTTTGCACCTTCTGGGCTCTTTTGCTTTTTAGATTCCCACAGCGTGGCAGGGTCAGAGGCCAGAGGCAGCCTTTGGTTTGGGAACAGGGGTGGGAAGTTGGGGATGTGTGCAGGACACGCTGTGGAGCCAGGCTGGGCACTGTCTGTCAGGTAGTGAGAGCTGAACTCAGGACATGTAGCTTAGGCTGTACCTCGGTGTAGAATTAAGACAGCAGCTCCAGCTGTTGTTTTGAGCAGGGAAAGAGAATGAAATTTGTACTGTAGAACAAGATTTGGGTTCCTGGAACTGAAGAGTAACTTCTTCCCCCATTTTTCTCGTTGACAGGCGGGTGCCATGCAGTGTCAAAGATCTCTTCAACTTCTGCTGGACTCTCTTTGTGTACACTAAGGGTAGGCTGCTTGCTTTGCCTGCATGGTTTGTATACATTCCCGGCTGTGAACTTCTGTTGTGTTGCTTGATGTGATGTGCTGTCTCTTAAAGGTAATTTCCGTATGATTGGAGATGATTTAGTAAATTCCTATCATTTACTTCTGTGCTGCTTGGACCTGATTTTTGCCAATGCCTTTCTGTGTTCAAACAGAAGAGATTTGCTGAATCCATCATTTAAAGGTATGGTGGGGACAGATTGCTTACAATCAACTGTGCTTTGCTCTCTTGGCTCATTTGTAATGAAGTTGAAGGTTGGTTGTCTTCCCCCCTCCTCCTGGTTCCCAGGCTTACCAGTGGAATTCCACACTCTGGAGATCAAAGCCTCTGAGGATCCTCCCTGCATCATTGCCATGCTCTGTGAGCTGCATGACGGACTCCTCGTGGAAGCAAAAGGCATAAAGGAGCACTACTTCAAACCATACATTGCAAAGCTCTTTGACAGGAAGGTACATCTCACGAGTTTCATGAGCACTTGGTGGGGCTCCGTAGTGGTCTCAAGACCATTTAAGTTCTGCAGGTTCCACAGGGAAAATGAGCAAAGGAACTTAATGAGCAAAGGAACTCAAGCTGGCTCAGGTTTTCTTTGTATTTTAGCAGGAGTAGAATTCCCTCACACTTTTAATGCTGTGTGCTGTAAGGTCTCCTCTGTTTCAGCTTTTTATATCAGTCTTTGCTTTCCTTTCTTGGCAGTCTGAAACTGAATCATGAAGGATGGTGTTTTCTTCAGGCAAAAAAAAAAAGCAATCTCCTTGTGTAATAATTGTATGGGATGTCTTTCATGGGAGTTTGGGTCCTGCTGCTTGTCTTGAAGTTGAGCAAAACACTTTGGAAGGAGAGGTTGAGGTTGCAGATGTACGAATTGTCCTGTCTAGTTCTGATCCTGGAAATGTTTTCCAGGCTCTGGGGAAGCTTCTCATCGAGCTGGTCCCTAACACAGCAGTGAACAGATGTCACATTGCAGGGCTGGCTCTGAGCAGTGAATTTGTCTGGAGCTGGTATCCAGTTAGGCTTTGTCCTCTGTCTTGGTAATGGCACTGTAGCCGTTTGGTCTAGGCAAGAAAAGAGTCCAGTTATGCACCTAAATCTTGTTTCCTTTTTGAATAAAACTGTCATGTCCTCACACCTAAACAGTTTGGATTTTATTATTTAAGATATTTCTACTTTTTATTCTTAGATCTTAAAAGGAGATTGTCTGTTGGATCTTTGCAACTTTACAGAAAATAGGTAAGTTACAGATTTTGTTTTTAATCATAGGGCTTGGTTCATGTCTAAAGGACAGGCCTTTGTGTACTAAATCACAGTTTTCCTGTTCCTTTGTCTTGCTATTTCTAATGGGTTTTGATTATTTGACCATCAAAGCTGCTCTCTGGCTGAAACACTTTCTGGATCTGAAGTGTGGCCGATGTCAGGGGTTCAAGCTGCAGAGATTCTTTATTGATGTCAGGTTTTTTGGTGCTTGCTCTGATTTTCTGGCAATTGTAACCTTTGAATAATGTAATGCAAATCATAACCTTGTCTCTGAAGGTCACAGGTGTGTTTCTGTGCACGTGCCCAAGTAGGGAAATCTCTAAATTTATTTCTCTGTCTGTAGTTGAGTGTATAAATCTGTGGATGCAGCAGATGGATTCAAAAGAAAAGGAAGCAACAATTGCAAAACCACAGAAAAGAGGTGAACAATTTCTGTGGGAGGCAAGTGTAGTTGTTTCAGAAACTTTGAATTCACCTCTGAAAGCTACTTTACATGCAAACTATAAAAAATCCTTGTCTTTTTTTTTTCACATTTTTCAAAAATACCTATTAATTTGGTTTTACTTTTTGTTTGTGAGCTTTTAACTTGTTGCTTTGCTTTGCGAATTTTGTGCAAAGAGTCAATTCAGCCCTCCCATCCTTGAGCGAGGCCCGCCAGGAGTCAGAGGCCTCCCATGCCTCCCACTGTCAGGCAATAGAAGGAAACCTGGTAGCTGAAGGGGAGTGGAAATGGGTCCCTGCTTGGGGAGGTAATAACAAAAATTCCTCCTGACCCCCATCTCCATGCCAGGTGCCACGTCAGAATAGGTATGAGGCCCTGGATCTAGAGAGTCAGCCAGATGATTTAGAAGAAAATGATCTGCCCTGTGGGCCTCGCAGTTATGATTCATCTGTAGGACAGATCACCACCTCTAACATCAAAAAGAAAAGAAGGATAGTTGTAGTGAGTGACTCCCTTCTGAGGGGAACAGAGGGCCCCATATGTCACCCGGACCCATCCCACAGGGAGGTCTGCTGTGTCCCTGGGGCCTGGGTACAAAATATCACTGAGGGACTTCCTGGGCTGATTCAGCCCTCTGCTTATTCCCCACTGCTGATATTCCAGGCTGGCAGCGATGAGACTGAAAAGAGGAGCATCAGGGCAATTAAAAGGGACTTTAGGGCACTGGGTCAAGTGGTTGATAGGACAGGGGCACAGGTAGTCTTTTCCTCAGTCCTTTTGGTGGCCGAGAGTAACGGTGAAAGGAATAGGACAGCCCACATCATTAACAGGTGCCTCAAGGGTTGGTGTCATCAGCA